>VUQR01009867.1:11287-30375 GCA_015108515.1 Hemichromis elongatus | reverse complement strand
TGCTATGCAGTGAGACCGTATTGCTGTCCCTCTGCATGTCGCTATTAAAATGTCGAACACTTTTACTATATGAACTAAATTTCCATATTTTAGCTGGTGTATATAATGCACAGTGTTTTTTTTATCAACAACTGTGTGTATTCTTGTGCTGAGCGATCATAAAAGTGCTGCGAAGAAGCACTAGGTGAGGCACGCAGTTCTCCTGCCTCATGGCAGGGGGCGCTGGTGATCCCAGGGATTCTTATTACGACTCCTCGGCTGCAGAATAATAGAACCTAATTCTATTATTCTGCAGCTGTCACTGTGACAGCAGTAAACAGCAAGTGAAGTGCAGCCATCCAGTTATTTGTTCCTGTTGCTTGGCCTTATTTTCAAAATGTTAGATTACATATCTAAACTGAAAGAATTTTCTAAACTGGACTTTCAATCGAAGCAGGACTTCATTTATAAGTAAAGGTATGACGATAACGTTTTTTTAAGTTATTTTTTCTATGCTAGTTTGTATATGTAAAGAATGCTGATATGAAATTTTAAACCAAACACGTTAACTGTTGCCAATGAAATGGTGAATAAGCTCTGTAGGGTTCATGTTTGTAAATCTGACTGTGATGACGTCAGTGCCTCACCAGCCATGAACCTCACCGCATGTCACTGAGTCCCTGATAATGCACTGCTTTAAATGGCGAGAATATTGAGGCATTGCTGTTGTGAGGAAAGACAGCCCAAAAATTTTACCAGCAGCACACATCGTTGTGTGCCTCAACATTCGGTCTTTAACCCAAGCTAATCTGTTAAATGTGGTATAATGTCATGAAGTTAGTCGTTTCTCAAATTTTTTGTACCATTCTGGCAGAAAACCCATCAATTCCTGGTAATTTATTTGATTTTAAGTTGCTTATTGCTTTTTCCCCTCTGGTGTTATTTCTGATGTGCTAATTCCCTTCTGTTTGGTACCTATGGTGGGCAGGTCCAGTGTTTCGACACCAATAATATGGTTTAGGGTGGACGTTCCTGTATAGAGTTCCCTGTAGTGTCGTCTAAAAATGTTCACAACGTCTCCTGTTTCATATTTTAATCGACTTGTGTTCAGATCTCAGATTTTGTTGATGGCCCTTTCTACCCGTTGTTTTTGTATTCTTCTCACTAGTAATTTTGTAGCTTTAGGCCCCAAATCAAATGTGTGTTTCAAATACCTGGTTTTAGCTTCAGTCATTTTTTTTTTAAATATATTGATAATTTTTCCTTTTCAGATTCAGATTCAGAGAACTTTATTCATCTCCGAGGGGCAATTGTGTGGCTTTATTCTATCTGCTTCAGACCTTCTTGAAGATGTTTATATTCTTTTAGTCTTTCTTTTGTAAGATTGCTTGAAACTGGAATGATTTTACCACATATCACTGCTTTCAATGCATCCCATAGTCTAAATGACCATGGGAAGAAATCTTAATGTATAAGCTACTAGTATCGCTACTCCTCTTTTCCTTCACGTGGTATGTGAGCTATAGTAGATGTTCTCAAAACCATTCCTTCCCAAACCATAAAGCGTTTTGAGTGCTTGAGCAAAAAAGCCAAAAAACGATGGTGGGGCGTGGTCTGCGGGGCGTGGTCTGTGGGGGAGATGGACGCACCTGCGCGGCATCTGCAATCACGCCTCACCGGCACAAAAGGCTGTGCTGTCTGTCAGTATATTGTTGTTGTAGTAATGCGAGTCAGGCTGTGAGCTGGAAAGCTGCAGCCGACTGAGCTGACTGTGTAAACAGCAGCCAAGCCAATAAGATGTCGTCGGGTCTGTCGCGTGGTCTTTCCAGAAACAAGTAACTGCCAAGCACAGAAACGTCTCACTAACCTGGGTGCCTCTTCCACTACCTTCTGGTTCCTTCTCTGGATGGAGCACTCCCTCTCATTGAGCCACAGAGCATTACCATGTTTATCAGCCAATACCTGAAAGATATCAACACGCTATGAGGTTTACACATGTCAGTGAACATGCCTACATGTATTAGACCATTTGTCACAAAATCAAGAAGATTGTTTTTTGAAATCTTTTAAAACTTTAAAAATAACTTTTAAAATTAAAAATGACCAAATTCACATTTATATACTCAAATGTAAGCTGGTACAGTGGACTTTTCCAAAAGTCAGGAAAAAAAACCTTCCTCCACTAAGAGTAATGTTTCTCTTCAGGAATGCAAGTAAATAATTCACCATTTTCAGGTTTTTGTAAAACTGTGTATAATAACTATTTTTATATTTTAGCATTAAAAATCAGATTTTGATTAAAGAGGTTGCACATACTGATGGATTAACCCTCAGAGAAGGAAAAATGGCTGGTTGTGTCATACATACTATTCAGGCTGGATTCAGCCAAATTCTACACCTCCCATCTGCAGTCTCAGTAAAGAGGAAGAGTCATTAGGCTAGGCTTTAGTCTGTTCATTGTCCTCTCTTATTAGTTTGGGCCTACTGCATGTTCAGTGAGTGTTTGACCGACAGGAGTCAATGTGACCTTCTGCAGTTGCTGCCCATACTCTTCAAGCTTGTTTGCGTTGTGCGAGAGCTGTTACATAACGGTCTCCTCTCGACTCTACTGAAAAGACAGTCATGAAGTTGTGTTCTATTTCAGTGACACTGAGTAAATCTAGAGCTAAGAGGAGTTTAACAATCAAAGAGTCATGTCCACTTGCTGTTGATTTTCATGTATCTTTCGACATTAACCTCCTAAGACCCAAACGTATTCATTTTTCATTGCTCTTTGGACTGATTGGGACTTGATGAACGTAAAAACAAAGAATGATCTTTTTACCTGATTTTGCTCTACAAGGGCCTGATATCCATATGAGGATATTCATTTTAAATTTCGATAGAACAGTGGCGGAGGGACCCTCCATGAATCGCTACCTTATCACAGTGGAGGGGTTTTGTGTCCCAGGGATCCCAGAGGCTATGTTGTCTGGGGGCTTTTGCCCCCTGGGAGGTCTCCCATGGCAAATTGGTCCTGGGTGAGGGACCAGACAAAGAGCGATTCAGAAGACCCCTATGAGAAAACCATCAAGGGAAAAGTTTACCCTGCCTGGGATAGGGTTACCCATCTTCCTGCAGGCCCACTCCCCACGGAGGTTGTAGCAGACCAATCCCTAGCTACCAAGACTGGCATTGGGACATGGAATGTCACCTGTCTGGTGGGGAAGGAGCCCGAGCTAGTGCATGAGGTTGAGAGGTAGGCTTGGGCTTTGTCTTAGGTTGGATTTGCCCCTGGTGAGAGGCGGCGGGCTGGGGTGGGTATCTTGGTAACCCCTCGGCTTGCTGCCTGTATGTTGGGTTTCTCACAGTGGACAAGACGGTTTGTTCCCTGCACCTTCAGGTCGGGGAACGGGTCCTGACCGTCGTATGCGCTTATGCACCGAGTGGCGGTTCAGAATACCCAGCCTTCTTGGAGTCCGTGGGTGGGGTACTGGAGGGTACCACGCCTGGGGACTCTGTTGTCCTATTGGGAGACTTCAATGCTCACGTGGGCAATGACAGGGAGACCTGGAGGGGCGTGATTGGGAGGAACGGCCCTACTGGATCTGAACCTGAGTGGTGTTTTGTTATTGGACGTCTGAGCAAACCACAGTGTGGCCATAACAAAAACCATGTTTGAACATAAGAGCGTCCATACGTGCACGTAGCACCAGAACACTCTAAGCCGCAGATCGATGATCGGGCGTGCGGGCGGGCAAATGGATGGAAGGAATGAACAGTGCCAGTAATATAAAGTGCCTTGTTGGCGACTGTTGTTGTGATCTGGCGCTATATAAATAAAATTGAATTGAACTGAATTGAGTATAATGTCCTCGTAAGTGGATATTAAACCCTTGTAGAGCAAAATTTAGTAATGTGGTCTAGACAACCCAAAATGTGATGTCCACATATGTGGACACCAGGTCATTGGAGGTTAAAGGAGATCAATGCAGTGTTGACATTTGATATACCTGAATCTCTATATGTCTGGGGTTGTCTATGTATTTCTCAATCAGCAGCCTGTCATCTCCAAAGCTGGATGCTGCCTCCTGCGATGAGAACCGGAAACCTTCCCTGTTAACATTACACCCACAGATCACAGTAGTTAAAGAAAGCAAATACAGTCTTCCACTGGTGTACAAGTACAAACAGGAAAAACAGTTGAAGTAAGTAAGTTGAGCTGAATGAACAGCATAAGCAGTAACAGGTGACGAGTCTTTTGAATGACTGTAATGACACTTTTGTTTTGTCCCCCTGAAAAACACAGGCGGACAAAACAAAAGGGGAAGACTTGGAACGTTTAATGTGTCATTTCAAAAGTTCATGTAATAAACCGCTTGTGTTGTTAGGTTATTAAATGAGTGTTTATAGTGTCCTGAAGGAATTTCAGAGTTCACTAATGCGTCTTTTCCACTAGCACCCACTCCACTTGCTTGAGGTCATTATAGCAACGAATCCAACACTCCTGTGAACAAACAACAGGGGAGGACCCCAGCCAAGTAGATAGCAAAATAGAATAAAATAAAATAAACCACCTAATGAAAAGACCCTAAAAACCAAGTTGAGTCAAGCTGAACTGACCCAAGCAGGTACTAGTGGAAAAGAGCTATACACCTCTGGCTACTAGTTTAACAGTAATTAGGAGCTAAATTGGTGTTTTGGGCAATAGTAGTCTAGCTGTGGTATTTGTGATCTAAGTCCTAGTTTAAAGTGATCTGGAGCTGCATGTACAGCTACATGCAGCTACAAAGACTTTAACTAATGTGAGCTTAGGATGCTGTACGAGCATCTTCAATAAGCTGCAGACATACTAGCTAAAAGCAGTAGTGGTAGGCTTTACAGTATTACCTGAGGTAGAGTACTTTAAGTCATGTAAGCAATGCTTGTAATAATAAAAACAATGATTTTGACATTTTATTTAAACACATGATTTAGTCTGTATTTACTAAAGCAGTAGTAGTTGATGGGGTCATGTATACTGAAGATGTGACACAAGTAAAATACCTGGTCTCCTCATCATTCCAAGCAATCCTCATTCCTTTCCCTCCTCCACCTGCAGAAGCTTTGATCATCACAGGGTAACCTGGCAAGAAAACAAAGCTGAAACAACTGCAAATGTGTATTTTTCACAGTCAGGCAACATATTGTACATGTTGGAGAAGTTTTCTCAAGTATTTTCAGAAAAACTTGACCTTGAGGTCACTGAGATTTAAACTCATCTGAGATTTTTAGTAAATACACCTATGGTGTCAATTTTAAACTCCTACGTTGAGCCATCACATTCAGACTTTGGTGTCCACATCGTCCACCCAGCGAGGTAACAGCAATACCCCAGCAGCCTTTTACGAGTGAAGAGTAAAACACTCGAATCCCTTTTTATTCACACAGGGTTAAACTGTGTTTTTGTTGTTTTGCTTTAGGATTTTTCTGTTCCATCTCTTTCAGATATTGTGAACGTACACGGGGTTTACATTTTTAGCTTCTGTGTTTAGCACACTGAGTTGCCTACAATGAAATTTGCAATATTATAAATACAATTACCACTGCCATGCGTTATCTTTTGGTAACAGCTCCATGAAGATATGCTGAATGACATCAATTACAATAAATAGAAAATAATCTGAAACAGGAGTAAACATCTCCAGGGGTCCAGGAAAGAGTGGGTGGGAGATCATTTCTGCAGTAAACAGACTCACTAAGATTCTCCTTGTCATATATATGCACACCAATGCATGCTGTAAACTTTTAGCACGTAGACAAACAGATGACTTACCAATCTCCTGTGCAATCTTCACAGCTTCCTCTGCAGTCTGACGCAGGCGAGGAGTAAAACAAAGTATTTAAGGGCAAATGCACTTATGAATATATCAACTCATTGCTATTAACATATGGGGCTTGCTAAGGCTGTGCTCTGCTGTCCACATTAGCAATCACCTCTACAGCTGCAGTTATTGCAAGAGGTGTAAAGTCTGAGCAAAAGATCAACAAAGCAAACTTTGAGAAGTCTTAGAAGAAATAAATGGATTCCTATTCCAACTGAGACAGAGCTGATCAAAGTCTCAGCTCCGTTTTGTAATTTTGCTGTAACCAACTTTGAGGATAAATAAAGCACATTTCATCTTCACAACAAAGGGAAAAATATAATTTTATAATCTGTTTACATCCTGTTTAGAACTTTAAAATCTTAATGCATGAAATAAAAAATTCAAAGATGAAATTGTTAAATTTCAAAAATGAGCTTTGCCAACTTATTGAATGCCTCTCTGTTTGATACTACAATTGGATAACATGAACATTTGTAACATCTGTACATTATTAGCAATTAAAATGTACTGCACATATAACACTAAAGCAGGGGTGTCCAACTCCAGGCCTCGAGGGCCGCTGTCCTGCAGGCTTTAGATCTCACCCTGGGTCAGCACACCTGAATCACATGTCTATTTCATTACCAGGTCTCTGGAGAACTTGTGGAGGTCATTTAACCATCTAAATCGGCTGTGTTGGATCAAGAACACATCTAAACCTGCAGGACACCGGCCCTCGAGGCCTGGAGTTGGACACTCCTGGATTAAAGTGATGTGCAAGCAGACTTTCTGAAGAAGCTTTCCTGGATCCAAAGCTATTTTTAGCTGGTTTCCAGGACTACATGACATTAAAAACATGACATTAACACTATCACACCATCAGTGGTTTTTATTGTTTAAATGGTTAAATGTAATAGCATTGTATTACAGCACACAAATTTTACAATTTTTTTTTAAGAAACATAGGCCATAAATATTAACATATGAAAATTTGTTATAGACGCAAAAGGGGGGAAAAAATCCAGTTTAGCTTTACCTATTAACTTAAAAACATTAGTGAAAAAAATGAAACAAAAAAAAACAAAACACGAAGGGGCCAATGAACACAGCCCTCAGATTTTACCTAGCAAACGTCTTGTTGTTTCCAGGCACTTATTTCTTTGATGTGTGGCCATACCTTGACGACGCCATCGAATCCTGGGATAGTGTTGACTTTGGCAGCCTTTGCAATTAGCTTGCTTTCAATTTTATCCCCCATTGCCTGGATAGCATGGGTGTCTGGGCCAATGAATGCCACACCTTCTGCTGCCTGGCAACAAAACAAATGTCCCATGAGATTTCTAACAGACTTCATACTAAAGAGAGAACAAAGACATGACATCCAGTTTATACTGGTCACATAACAGTGTGTTATCCATACGTTCATCTCTATTTTTTTTTTTAATTTGTCCCTTTTTCCCCAGAGTAGGACAAAGACAAACTCAATCGTGTATTTACAGCTAGAGTTAAGTGCAGTAGCCACATCGTTGCTTGAAAATTAGCAGTCAAGCTCAAAGGGTTGCAAACCAATTGTGTGTTATTTCTTCCAGCATTCTTCAGCCTCTATAAGGTGATAAAATGGGGGAGAGCCACATTAAACTGAAAGAGACACTGTGACGCTTGGATTTGCTGTAAAATTGCTTTGGTTGGAGTTTCAGAGCTTCCAGGCCTGAAACCAGCCTGCGGCCATCTGCTGTCCTTAGGAAGGGCTCAAATCTGTTCAGTACCACACTCGCAATCAGCAAGGTCTTTAGAAGGAATCATTCACAAACGTTTATAGAGGCACATTTCATACACCTGTGGCCATGTCGCTGTGCTGAGAGAAAAGTAATTCATTGCATAACTCACCAGTCGTTTTGCAAACTCTTTATTTTCAGACAGAAACCCATAACCTGGATGAACCTTAGAGAGGGAAAAAAAGAGTCAAACTTTCAAATGCAAATACACTTTAAAGGACTTTTGAACAAAACTCCTTTTCGTGCATACACAATAGCTTAAGTGTACTTATGGATTACTAGCTGTTGGCATCAGAGTCACAACAGTATTACTACAACTGATCTACTGTCAGCATGGGGCAAGTCTGAGTGCATGTTAAAGACCCGGACGCTGTGGCCCAGAGGCCACACTCAGCCACACCTGGACTCAAACATAAATAAGTATACATCATGCACATTGTCCCCTTTCAGGCTCAGGAGGTGGAGCAGGTCATCTAATAATCAGAAGGTTAGGGGTTCAGAGCAAGATACTGAGCCTTAGTTTGTGGGAATGTTACATAAAGAGCACTGTGATAAACTCACCTACCGTATTTTGCAAGTTTTTAAGAAAATAAAATACAAATCTGCTCCTTTTGTTTTGGAGGGAACTACTTAAATGCAAATACATTTATACATGTGTGAAAGAAAATACATGTTCAATATAAAAGCATTGGAACTCAAGTGAGACTCATGCAGAATGCAGTTTTCTACGAGACATGGACGCCTCGGCGTAGTTTGTGGAGCTCAGACTGCTGTGTGTAACCCTCAATCAGCCTGGACCTATTTGTAATTTTGAATGGTTCTTATTTTGTGCTTTTCTAACAGATGAGCTCTGCCTCGCCACATGTGGTTCACATTAGTCTAGTTTAGACATTTTGGGTTTAAAAAAAACATTTTCCTCAAAATGTCTGCGCTAGGCTAAATTACAAAAATGGTCATTTGTAAAGGGAACATTTCAGTCAGCAGCACGATGTGAAAGCTTCCATGACACACCAAATATCTCTGTAAGGCTCGTTTTCTTTTCTTTCTGAAACTCTTTGACTTTATGCGTAGCGCAAACAGGTACAGAGTTTAAAGAGCACTGGTGAAATGGGCTGATGCTTAAAGTATTAAGGACTAAAGTTTGAATCATCATTACGAGACCAAAGTGGCAGAGAAATACAAGAACTTTGAGAGGAAAAAGAGCTTCTGTGAGCAAAGCTGCAAAAGAAACAACAATTTTTTAGGGATATTTTTAAACCAAACATATGCGGCGATGGAGCCGCCAAGGCCAGCGTTGTGGTTTTCTTCAAAGCAGTGTTGAAACACTGCTACACTAATATGGCTTTAGAAACAAAACTGCATTTAACACAATGCCTCTCTGCAGCCCTTTGTTTCACTCTGACAGTGAAGTAACATTAAGTATGAAATGCTGTATCTTAAATGTACAAATAACTAGAACGTCATATATTTATATAGAGTGTATAGTACATAATATTGCAAGAGTCCATGTGGATGTGTTTAAGCAGCATCATAGTGAAACCACCTACATCAGTGACAGAATGCTTTATCTTTAACCGACTGGTGTCAGCAATGTTGCATATGTAAAAAATACTGGTGGTTGCCAGAGGAACCCCTCTGCCTCCAGCAGATGCATCTGTCGTATCAATTTCAAAATTACACCTTGTTCTCAAGGTATTCCATTCACAAGATTTTCAGAAAACTTGACCTCTGACCTCTAACATTGAGGATGCAATCACTGAGATTCAAACTCAACCATGATTTTCAGCAGATACCCCTGTGGTATCAACTTGAAACTGCGACGTCGCCTGGATCTCCAGCTATCGCGTTCACAGACTTGGACTAAATACACAAAATGAATACGCAGACGCCAAAATGCAGAAGTCAAATCCAACACTTACAGCTTGTGCTCCAGTCACTCTGATGGCATCCATGATGGCATCCATGTTCAAGTAGCTTTTACTGGTGGGGGCGGAGCCAACACAGACCGCCTCGTCAGCCATCTTTACATGAACCTGAACACATACAGAGCAGGACATTAACATCTACAGCAGAAGGTAAACCAAGACTCACCGTGTGGCTAAAAACCCAACGATCTGAAAAAGCAGGCGTCTTTCATCTACTCATGTACCCGTTTTTGGAAAAGGATTTTATTTTAATTGATGTGCTTTAAAGTCACCAGAGACATAATGATAAAGCAAGGCACAAGTTTACAGGCACACATTTCGGGGTCACTTTCACATCCTACTTGTAACGAGTTTCAGAGATGCTTCCTGAAGTGCCGCTCACAGCTTTATTGGTTTTAAGTGCACTTTTTGTATAATGTGCAGTAAAGCTGGCCTCACAGCAGCTCAGTAGTGTTCATTTCTATGCTGACTTTGTTATAGAAAGAAAACTGCTTCTGTAATCATTCAAAAAGCATATTTAATCACTTCAGTGAGACAGCGTTCACACGGTGTTGTGTTCCACGGCACTGCGAGAGAGCATGCTCTACAACCAAAGCACCGACAAACATCTGGTAAAGCTCTCCTGCTGCTCACAAATGATCTTTGACCATTTCAAGGATTCACTCAAACATAAGGCTTTTCAATCATTAGTCGGGCATGAATAACATTAGTTAGCTGATTTATCACTGCTCAAGTAGAACATCTGATCCAACACTGAAGTGTTAACTTTGTGACAAACAACGCAATACAGCTATCCCTATTAAGCATAAACATGCATTAGCTTAACTATTAACTTTCAGGATAAAGTATTTCACTTAACATTAGCTTGAATTTATGTTTAACCTGCTACTGAATCACATTAAGTTTGAAAATTCAAATGAAACCCTTAAACACCAAACACAAGTCATCAGTTTAGTCTGAAATAAAGCCAACATCAACACCACGTCATTTAACGCTGAGGTTATTTCTAACATGCGAGTTCCCCTGCTCCCTGGAAATGCACAGGTAGTGACTCACAGCGTTGGAGTCGACATCACTGTGAACAGCCACAGTCTGGATGCCCATCTTCTTGCACGTCTTGATCACCTGATTGAAAACAAGGAAAATACTGATGCTTTACTTCACAGTCGAACATTTTAGCAGCCACAGCCAATTTCACCAATCAGCTGCAGCATTAAAACCACTAAGATATGAATAATATATAGATGTTATGATCATCTGCATTAGAAGTCACAGATCCCAGGTTTTCACCCCCACCACCAGATACCCCCTGCTGCTACATAATATCAGGCAGCTGGTGGCTGAAAGGTGAACCCACTGATGCAGAAATGAGCATGAGATGAAGAATGTAGGTAGAGCGCCTTCACAACTGTGCCCTGCAGAGTTTCCTTCTGCAGCAATGAGACGGGCTGCGAGCTGCAGCTGCTCTCTGCCATGAGTTTCTGGAAACATTTGGAGGCTGTGCCTATGTGGGAGTATTTTAAGATTGCCAGTTTGACACGTCCATGCATGAAACACATTCATCGTCACCATAACTCAACATTAATCACACACTAAAAATGTATTTACAGCTGTGTGAATGCTGTTTTTTGGCATTTGGATCAGCTGGGGGTATTTCCACATGAAACCATTTCCTTTTGGTTTTCCATGATTTGTTCCTGATCATATGCCTCCCATCAGACCACCAAATCAGCTGCAGCAGCAGCAGCAGCACATCCTGCCACCATTATGTTACTGTCAGGGATCACTTTTGCCACCTACGGTCCCATACAAGCACGAGTAGTGTCACATTTAAAGAATTCTGGCACCAACTTGATGTGAAAGTCGATAAATATCAGTGGCATTTAACACAAAGTGAAGTGTAGTCCCCCCAAAACAACGAACTGTTAACTGTACATATTGTGTGAGTCAATAAGGATTACCCTGCAAGCAATCTCTCCTCTGTTTGCAATGAGGATCTTATCAAAGGTCTGCAAAGGAAGACGACAAACAGCAATGTGTCATTACATCAAAGACATTTTACTCAACTTTGTACTGAAAGTAAATGACATAGATTTTCTTTATCAGCATTGTTGAAAATATAAATGAATGCATAAATGAAATAAGCAGACGAGAGCCACGCTTTACCTTTTCACTGGGACTAGATATGGTGGAATACTGAGCCTCTCTCTGCACAGCACAGCATCTGGACTGGAGAGGGGAATACTGCAGAGCACACAGCACAACTTTACTGTTAGTGTACACACACACACACAGAGCTACAGCTGGGCTGACTGAAACAATTTGACCTCATTACTGATTCTTAGAATCAATTTCTAAGTAAATATCCAAATATGCTACAAAAATCTTCTCATTTAAGTTTTCAAGTGAAGTCGGATATTTCTCTTTGAAGTTTTGCTTGAACACTTGCATAAGTCAAAACATTCTTCTTTATCTTTATTTACAATTTTGAGCCTGTAGAGCAGTGTGCTTGTGGCTGAAGTTCTCCACAGGTGAACAAGAAAAGGCTCCACTAACTGCACCTATTTATGCTTCCCAAGTTTGACAATAACGTGGTCTATGGTCGAGCTCGTTCGCCACCTGCTGGACTGCCCGTGTGCCTGCAGTCATATGGGGCAGTGTGTAAACGAGGAGTGTTGGAAACAGTGGAAAGTGTCACTGCAGTCACTGGCTGCGCTTTTCCTGCTTTGTTTGTTGTTTCTTTGAAGCTTTTTTCCGCGCTTCCGCTCGGACTGCGACGATTCATCGACTAATTCGAATGAATCCATTATAAAAACTTCTCGACACAACGCACGGCTCTGTAGCCGATGTGTCAAACAATGTAAACATGAGCGTTTCACCGACATTTTCACCTGAAAACAAACCTGCAACAGAAACGTATTTGGGAGGAGTGAATGAATAAGGCGCACGGCAGCGCACACAGCCCGCAGCTTTAGACACGAACACTGAAGAGCAACAGCAGCAGGGATGATGAGGCTGTCCACACACACGCTGCTCCTGTAATCACCATTAAACCTTTACTGGGATAAAAGCTGTTGGAAGGTCTTCATCAAAGCCCCTGATCAGCTTTCAGCTACAAAGCAGCCGTTTTGTTTTACACAGCAAAACATCTGCAGCAAGCCTCCAGAAGTTGCATTAAGATATGCACATGAACTGTTAACTCAGTCTGACTCCATGTTTACAGCTTGCCAAAGGATGATGACGGGTGTCGTGATAAGGTGGGTATCCCGTGCGTCGGGAGCGCGCACTGGGCAGGGACAGCAGTGGAATAACGCAGGGAGCTACCACCGACCTTCAATCAGTAGATGACCTGCTGAGCTTCATGACCCCAAATGCATGACACGGGTTGAGGTTCCACGCATTTGTTCGCAGTTTGTCGCCTGGTTTCGGTCTGCCTGCCTGTGTTTGAGGTGCGGGTTGCACAAACACGGCAGGGTCACACCAGCCGAGCTCAGTGCAGACAGAGGGCAGCTCAGTCGTGGGAATGTCTATGACACGAAAGCGTGCGGCAACAGGCCAAGCAGTCACCCCTAAGCCTTCGTGTCTGCTGCAGAAAATACGCGACACAGCAGCACCGACATGGGAAGTTTCAGGGCAAAATACTTTGAAACCATTAACAGTGTGGTACAACTCCTCCACGCATGGAGTTTGTTTTCAGTGGCTGTTCCGTCACAAACACTGAGGACTGTGCGTTAGCTATCTGTGGAGGTCCTCTGAGTGAAAGCACGGTCGCCCGTGGTCAGCTCACCTTTACAGCAAACAGAAGCCTCTTTAACGTCGAAGGAACACTGTGCGCCGCCATGTTGCCGACATCCACATACGTCATGACGCGCTGCGTGCAGAGCGCACAGGCGCAGGAGGCCAGCGTGGTGCCAAAAAGTGATTTCCGTTATTTAAGTAGTAAATTAATGACTTGTTGGCCTATAATGTGTGAAAAGTGTCAAACGTACCTCTCTGAATGATATCAAGCCAGAAACATTTCTGTCATGAGGTAGAAGTAACAATCAGTTTTTAGCAAAGACACATTAATATATCATTTGATTATAAACGTAAAACTCTGATTGACCTTAAAATGTCTTTTTAAGAGGGGCCAGGCCAACAGGGCAGCAGATATGTATAAAAGTTCTGTAAGAGAGATGTTTAAAGTGACCAAAAAGCACTCAGAACAAGTGCAATATCACACTCACAAAGATATCTGCAAAACAGGTAATCTCATAAATACTGTTGACTACAGGCTATTTATGAATAACAAGAAAAAAACAAAGAACGCAATTGTGTTTTTCACATAGGTTTGGATATTTCTTTTTGTCTTAAGAAATCAAAATTTAGAATTCCTTTTTGTATTTACTCAGGTTATCTTTGTCCAACATTAACGTTTAGTTGATGTGTAGACATGCAAAAAAAACTAAGAAATAAGGAAGGGGGCAGATACTTTTTCACAGCACTGCACATGCCCAGTGCAGGCGTCATGATTCAAACCTTCCAGAGCCGCAGTCACAGCCCTCGGAAGAGCCTAATAACTTACACATGCTGAATTCCTTCTTGGTTGGAGACTCTCCTGGGTGTAATCCAGGTACAGAAATGTTGGCGTTTCACACGTCTCCAAGAGCGCCAGAGCTTTGTAGATAGCACACGTGAACACAAAGCAACTTAAAATGCTCGGAACAGAAATTTTCATTGGTATATAGTGACTAAACATGCTTACTGGAAATGCTGTCAAGAAACCCTTTGTTAGCCATCAGGTTATATATCAGGGTGCTATCCTAGCTGATATTAACACATCACATGTCAGTTGCAGGCACACTCACGCCTGGACACTTACGTCCATTAGGCTTTGAAGAAAAACTGAGTCACATGGTTGCTGCAAATTTCTTTGAATTCATCACCCGTTCCAACCACATCCCAAAGGTGCTCTGTTGGACTGAGCTCTGGTGACTGTGGAGGCGGAGAGCTCACCGTCATGTTCAAGAAACCAGTTGGAGATTATGTGAGCCCAGTGACATGCAGTGCTATCCTGTTGGACTCAGACAGAAGAAGATGGTCCACTGTGGCCATAAAGGGATGGGCTTGGCCAGCCATGAGACTCAATGTGGCTGTAGTCTTTAAAAATAGCATCTCAAGACACCAGTACATCAATACACCACCACCCGCAGCCAGAGCTACAGATACGAGGCAGGGTTAACTCACGCCGTGATATTATTTACATCCAACTCTGTTCCTGCCATCCGAGTGTTGCAGCAGAAGCCACGGCTCCTCAGGCCAGGCAACGTTCTTCCAGTCTGGTTGTAACAAGCGGTTAATGGACTTACCTTCCAACCAACTCTAAGCAGTCTGACCATTATTTTCTTGCAGAGAGCTGTCACTCACCGGATGCTTTCTCTTTGTAAGGCCCATTCTCTGTTAACCCTACAGAGGTTTTTCTGTGAAAATCCCAGCAGATCAGCAGTTTCTGGAATACTTTGAGCAATCCACCAGTTAACAACACCTCGTCCCCATTCCGATGCTCACTTTGAACTTCACTGTTATTTTGCCTGAGTCTACATGTGTAAATGCATTGTTGTGCTGTGTGACTTGGACAGTGTCAGAAAGCATTTATCTGGTAACTTGTGGTTTAGTAACTTACCCAAGAACGCAGCATGCAGACTGATGGCAAAGGGGATTGATTTGATTGGGGTTGCCTGTAGCTAATGTTACAAGAATGTGTCAAATTTTAAAATCTTAGCCAAACTGGTCAAAATATAGACAGCTTTGATTTTAGCTTCTTTTCATTCAGATTAGCTGTGCTGCTGTGAAACATCCTGACTGCACGTTCCATATAATGGCTGGATAGAGAACTTACTACCAAAGGCTGGATCGCACTTTTAGGTCTACCTTTCACATCTTTGAGTCAGTCTGCACAGGGGAGGCGCCTACCTTGCTATCTCTGTCAGAGTTTCACACACAAAAACGTGATAGCCAACATTCAGCTGGGCTGAGGCTTAGCTGCTGATCTGGAGTCGTCCAATACTGGAAAAACCCCAATATGGTCAATACAGCCAGCTGTCTGTCTGACTGGGGTAAGCTTTTACATGGTAAGTGTGAATACTTGGTGAACGTAAATAAGATGTTTTTCCTAATTATCATGTTTAGATAGTCTTTTGCAATGTTATGGAACAGTTAAATTACAACCTATTAGCAAGCCCCACTGTGGGTATGGTTGGTGGACAGTTCCACGCTGCTGCAGGTCTATGAACTTTTCTGCTGGATGGATCATGAATATTGATCTGAGCCACATATGAACAGTTTTAGGTGAGATTTCAAACCGTTACTTTTTCAAGCAATTTCAGAAAACATGCACACTTCTACTTGTTTTCTTGATTTATTGATGCACATTGTGTGTAGGACATGGGATGTTTGAAACCTTGAGGTGCTGGAAATGAAGTGTAAACAAACACAGGAGATTAACTCACTCATAATCCGACTGAAGAAGTGTGGGAGATTTAGCACAAACAAGGCTGCGAGTGTAGTTTCACTGACTTCTTCTATGTTGGATTAAACTCACAAATACTTCTGGACACGTTTTCGCCATCTGTTTGTTAACAGAGACCTCTATGCTGGTCTGACAGCAGGATCAGCTGCTGCAGATCAACATTTTAAAATTGTACAAACCAGTCTGCTCAAAGCATACAGAGACTATCAAGTACTGGCCTGTGTCCCTGCTGGTTTGGTCCTGTCGCGTTGCCTTGTGTGAAGTGTTACTATGACCTCAAGACAACATTAACCCCTTTCCATCAAGTTGGCCCCTAAAATTGCTTCACCTAAGTGGAGCCCATGAATTGGTCATCTCTAGAGGTCATCATGTACACAAATCTCTTTAATATTGGCTGATCCACTTGCACAAAGTTAACTTCTTATCTTAGTTCAGGTTAGCTAGCCATGACTGATAACTTGCAATAAAACATTTTGTTTTGTAATCAGGAATTCCTCCCATCCTTTGTGATACCATTTCAGCTGTTTCTGTTGATCCACACATTTTTAATGTGAGACAGTCCCTTTGACCTTCACCAAGGGCCACCAACGTGGAACCATGCAACTGCTTGTTCTGGCCCGACCTGGACCTGATGACATGAGATCTGTTCTTCGAGTCAAATATCACCAGTCGCTCAACTTTACGTGACATACTCCTCGTCATCACTAGGTTCTGATTTGATGTGGTCCGGGTGAAGGAGAGGAAAGTGTGGTGCTGTAGTCCTGGTACAGACATACCACTCCTTAATGTTAGACAACTGAGGTAAGGCTGGGTTGACTGAGCGTTGGCTCCTCCGTGGGGCCCTGCAGCTCTGCTGCTGCTGGCTCAGCTGGCTCTTCAGGCCTGAAAGAGAGAGATCCAGAGGCATTGCTACAGGAGACGAACTCCGTAGCAGCAGCTTGTGGTCCACTTCACCGGCTGAGCTGAGATCCAATTCATGACTGGACAGCAGAGAAAAATGAGTGTTTTTGTCAGTAAGTGATGGAGAGAGGTGGTTCATTTTAAGGTCAAGGGGCTCGAGGACAGCCGGATGAGGTTGCTGGAGTTGAAGAGGGATGGCATTGTACAGGTCCTGGGTTTCAGAGGTAGGTGATGACTTGATATGAACCTTCATGTGTTTGCGCAGGGAGCTGGGGTGGGTGTAAGACTTGGTGCAGCCTACCGCCTTGCAGTCATATGGCTTTGAGGCTGTGTGGACCTGCGAGTGCTTCTTTCGGTCGCTGCTGTTGGCGAAGCGCCGCTCGCAAAACTCACACTGGAATGGCTTCTCACCTGAAAAACAAACAGCACACGCACAATTATCAGGCTTGCAAAGGGGCACTCCACCAAATTTGCAAAAACTCAGCAACATTGGTGTCTATGCTAACAAGGCACACAGAATGGACCTGAAAAACTGGATACGTTTAAATGAGTGAGGCTGAGAACGTTCTCGTGCAAACAGAACTGCTGAATATACATCCAAATCAGCGTGAAAAGGGCGAGTGACAGGCTTATTGATTGACTCATTTGACTTAACAACAGTAAACACAATACCGCTCACAAGTTCTGGGTCACCTAAAAATACCCTTGTGATTCAAAAAAAGGACAGTTGTTTCTAATGAAGTCACAGTAAATATTCAACAAAATCGTATTATAAATAATCAAAATTCATATCAAAGTAGGAATACAGTGACCAACTTTCAGCAACCATCATTTGACACGAGCACACAGTGAAAGCAGGTTTATTGTTGCTAAACAGCTCCCGCTGAAGATGCTAGCCTTTTGTTTTTAGGGATATATCCCAGTCAGAGAACAGCTTTCTTCTCAACTTCAGCAGAGTGATGTTGTTTTTAGGGAAGTGAAGGTTGATCCATTGAGAAACTAGCAAAACAGCAGCTCTTGAATGGTGACGGAAAGCTTTAAAGAAAGTCATCACAGACAATGAGGTGATTGGTTACAAAAGAAGGAAATCTGTGAGTGCAGAACAAATAATGCTTGAGCTCATCTGTCAAGCATGGTGGAGAGAAGTTATGGATGCTGCTTGATTCCTACCACGGGGCAAAAAACGACATCTTTGGAGGACCTGCGTAAGTACAACTTACCTTCTGTTACCCCTTTCTTTTTAAATGTAATTTCTCCAGTAAATGTAAATAGAAAGGAATTAAAACTAATAAAACAATCTGCTGCATTTTTGCTGTTTTAGATGTACAGTAAGGCACAAAATCGATTAACGCAGCACCAATTGGACAGAAGAGCTGTGTAAGTCAGGCTCTCATTGCTTCCATGCAGACACACACACCTGGTGAGAGGACAAACACACACACCAGGGTTTTTTCCTTCTCCCGAGATAACGAGAAAATACAGTAGGCAATGTCAGCGAGGGAGCACTAACACTGGACGATTTAGCTAACTGTAAAAAATGAAAAAGTGGATGATTATCAGCAGAAGAGATAACTTCCCAACATATTCTAACATTTGCATGGTTTTTTATTCCTTTTGAAAACATATTTATGGTTCTACTTTCACACTGTCTTTGACTGGAATAGGAGGAATGTGTTGGGAAAACTGGAAACAAACATAAACGCACAGACTGTATTAAAGATGGCAGACCCTTTTGTTAAGCCCTGTGTGGAACTTTTTTTTGCCTCACCACTGTGGCTTTTTGGAACCAGACATCACCAGCATGAGCTTCACTTTCCAGACCTGGAATCTGTATCCATCTTTTATGTACAGTCTATGCACAGAGCACTAACTGAACCGTGACATCATGCCATCACAGACCTTCCCAGAAAAAGTCTATATCAGTAACCTAAACTCACTGTCATGGTAATAAAGAATCTTTAAGCGACATGGTTAAAACATGGACCAGCATGTATGTGGGACCACTCAGCTATTTATATAGGCTCTATACCACTTTATACTCATTCAGCTGGAGCATCTGTGACTCACATCAGAAGCAGTTTTTCTACCAATCAGAAAGTTGGTGGCTTGAGCCCCAGCCCCACCAGCCCATGTCCAAGCATCCTGGAGAAGTTGATCCATTAGATTGTGAGCGCAT
>VUQR01009867.1:0-11257 GCA_015108515.1 Hemichromis elongatus | reverse complement strand
TGCAGTGAGTGCTCAGAGTAGGACAGCACCCAGTAAGTACCAGCTCTTTATTTGATGCAGTTTAAGAGCATCTGTCACACATTCAGCACCCTGTGCTACCACACCCACGATGTCAGTACAGCATCACACTCATTTTCTGGTGTGGTTGATTTGTAAGTTTTAGTTGTTTAGCAGCTGAGTTTTACACTTTTACTGGCTTGTTGAGTTCAAGATCAGTAAATGCCGCTTTCCCAGAGAAAATAAATCAAGCAAAGGGGTTCTTGGCCAACCTGGAAAGCTGTTGTTATTGATGATTAATAACTGACCTATACATCATTACCAAACGATGGCTTTACTGTTCATAGACGTACTGGGGGCTAAACACGCTTCATTTCAGTTCATAAGCCAGCTGACCTGTGCTGATGCCTGTCACCTTGCTTGACTCCTCTGCTGCAGTTTAGAACCATGGTTGCGCTAGGAAACAAGGGAGCACTCGAGACTAATGTGAATCTACACCGAACTAAGCCCAAGTAAACATGGAGGGGATTCCTAGCAGGGGGAGAGCGCTCTGTATTAAGCTCTATGTTCTCGGTCCCTGACAGGAAGCTTGTCTTGACGGGTGGCACGGACCGAGCGAGCGGATTGACAGTATCTGCGCTCTCTCAGCAGTCACACAATCATCAAGCCTTACCAGTGTGCGTGCGCGTGTGGATCTTGAGGTTTTCAGAGCGTGCGAACATCTTGCCGCAATTGGGAAATGCGCATGAAAACGGCTTCTCCCCGGTGTGCACGCGAATGTGGTTAATGAGTTTGTATTTGGCTTTGAACGCCTTCCCGCCGCGCATACACTCGTCCCACATACAGACGTGACTGAGGCTTTCCAGCCCCGCTGCTACATGCTCGGTGGTGACGTGGTCCACGAGCTCGTGCATGGAGCTGAAAGTTTGATCGCAGACGGATGTCGCCGTCCGCCCAAGCCTCTGTCTTGAAGAAGTTCGGTCAATCCATTTGCACACTAGCTCAGTTTTAACGGTGGGGCCTTTGGAGAAATCCAGCAGGCCGTCCATCCCACCGCCCGCATCGGTGTCGGCAGAAACGATGATACTCGTAGCTCTCGGCTGGGGTGGCGAGACGATGCTAGAAGCTCCAGAGTTGTTGTTCCCCAGCGGAGAGACGAGGCCATTGTGCCTGGCCACCACGGCCGTCCGCTTCATGCTCTGCACGGCGGGCTGTCCCGCTCCTGTCGCCTCCAACACACCTTGCTTTCACTTAAAATGAGTTCAGTCCAACTGGCCAAAGCCTCACCACTATCGCGCTTCCTTCCTGTGTGTTTTAGTCAAGGCAAGAGCGCATGCGGCAGTGTTTTTACCCCCCGCTGCTCGCTGTTAGCTCCCGAGAGTCAGAGCCTCCATGCTTCTATTTACTGTGAATAGAGATGAACGGAGTCGAAGGAATACAGCAGGACGCGACCCGTTACCATCTAGCGGCGTCCTTGTCTCCTTTCCTTCCTTACTCCAGTCTTCATTCCTTTTATTTTAACCAACATGTCCATATTGCTGATGTGCAGGATCAGGAGAGCCACTGAAATTAAGCATTGCGTGATTTAATGATGACTTATTAAATAAGATATGCATTAGTAAATTCTTTAACGATTTTTAATGTATTTTGTGTATTTAGACCTGAATAAGCCAATCCATTGTTTATGGGAAAGATGAATGATAATTATTAAGACATATTTCTAAAATTATCCAATAATAAATACTTCAAATGGAAAATGTGATTTACAGATAGAAAAAAAAGAATTAAAATCCAATTTTAAAATATGTCCAAATTAAGAATTAAAAAACATTTTCAATTAGAAAAAAGGCTAATTAAAAAGAGAAATTAGCAAATGGTTTCAAAAATCCAATTTCGGACTTTTGAAATGGTGGGTTCCACTCACTTTAAACACAAATATATGAATAATATGAAGGGACATTGCACAGAAATGGAAACCTGAACCCCTGATGGTTAGACTGACAGTAATGTACTAACATAACTAATGCTAGTATCCATGCATGTAGCCACGTAGCCCCAGTCTTTTAGGCTTATCTGTGATCTTAGTCCTCTCTCCCTCACTGTTTATCTCAGCCTGTGGTAAGTCTGTTCCCATGTTTTCCCTGTGCTTTTTCCCCTGGGTCCCACGTCTATTGCTTTTGTATTTTCTCTGTTCCAGACTCTGACATCTTTTTGTGTCAAGTCTGCGTGATGTCATGCTTCCTGTTTTATTTTGATAGTCCTTGTCTTATGTCAGTGTATTCTGCTTTGCTTCCTTTGTCTCATTATGTCTGCGTTGTCCCAGCTGTATTCCCACCTGTTCCCCATCCTCTCGTTGTCTTGCCTGTGCATTTAAGCCCTGTGTTTTCCTTTGCCCTTTATCTTGTTGTATCCTCACCATGCTGTGTTTCGCCCTTCATGTTCCTGGCTAGTTTTCAGGTTTTGTTAGTTATTTTTTGAGTTTACCTTTATTGGAAAGTCTTCCCGGTAAAAAAATCTGCTGCTTTCAGTTTTCATTCCGTATACGAGTCCTGTTTGTGTCCTTCATGCCACGGCACACATCCTGACAATTTTTATGTTTTAAATGGATTTGTGTGTGTGTATGTTTGTTTCTGAATGACAACTTGGATTCCTTTGGGAGGTGAGGACACAGCTCACCTCCCAAAGGAGGTGAGCTGTGTAACACCATGCTGTTATGGGTTTCACAGATTGTGACCTGTGAGCGTTATGGGTTAGGTTATTTTTTGGAGGGAGGGAGAGAGAGGTCTCGCTCTCTCACTCACTCACACGACTGAACTTGCTTCTAATATTCCCTGAAAATCCTCTTGTCTGACCTTTACTTAATAACATTTAAATTTACAAAAATGGCTTACAAAGCAGCGGTGAATACATTTCATTACTGTTCTTGATTGATCAGTTGACTTGCCTGACCTATAAAGACCTGCCAAGGTTGGCTATAAGGCAGACAGAGTAGGACCCAAATGGAGACTTGGGAACAAGGGAGGTAAACTTAAACTTCATTAACTCGAACTGAGTATACAATAATCCAGGTCAAAAACGAGGAACCAAAAATCTACAAATCTTGCAGGAAAACATACTGCGAGGGAGGATGTACCAGTGAGTGTAGGGAAACGGAGGATTTTAATGTTAAGCCCCAACACCCCCAGTACTGGAGGCAATGGGGCTCAAGAGCTATGTAACCCTCCATGACCTCAAGCCTTTTAGGCAAATGTCAACATGCATTGTATCCACAGAAACCTAGAATCTCTGCTAAACGATAGTCGATGGAGCTCATTTGGAGAAGATGCAATTCTAGAGGCCGACCAGGTGTCTTGCAATATAGCTTAGAGGCAGCAATCCAGGAGCTATAGACTGGTGGTGATGTGGAAACCCTGAGGGACAGGTGGCAGAGAAGATGTGGCCTATCTTGTGGCTTGGCAGGAGGCCGCCCATAGCTGGATCTGGATGCCAACGTGGAAGGTCAGTGTCGGTAGAGGCAGGTATAGATTTTGTTTTATGTGTATAATGAGTTTGTCTTGTAAGGCTGCATGTTATATAGAATTTTTAGCCTTGTTGGGAAAATTTACTTTTGTCTGAAGGTGTTCTGATCCATCTTAGTGGTAATTTAATTATAATAAGTGATTATCAGTAGTTTATTTTTGAATACACTTGCTTAATACTTGCCTGTTTTACTACCGCTATTGAATTTGATTTTGAAGTGGCTGTTGAGGCAAACCACACCATTGTTTTGACATATTTGTTTTTTTATATATTGTGGGCCAGAGTTGCATGGACACTGGGATGAAGAAAGGCCTGCTGCTGTGCGTGTCCACTGATTTTGCTGCTGCATTTTGTCTTTTAGAAGAAAAAAAAAGCAGTTTTTCAACCAGTCAGTGTTAGTTGCCACAATGCAGTCTACCATTTGATGCCTGTTACATAGGCAGCAGGCCGATGACAGCGACAAGGACCCGTGAATGGCTAAGCTGGATGCTGGCAACTATGGAAGGAGAGGAAACCTGAAGGTGAACGTTAAAGGAGAGGTGCCGGTGGTGTAGAGGCACTGGCTTGGGACCTGCTGGTTCAGCTGGTGCCAGCTCAGGACCCACTGTTCTGGTGGTGTGGAATCCAGGAAACGCAGAATTTACAAGAGACAACCTCAACAACTGGGGTTGCTCAGCAGAGCACCCTGTCACAGTCCTAGGTCACTGACGCAGTATTTTCAGTTTTGTTCTGGAGTTTTTGGTCATTTCTTTGAAATAATTATGTTCTTTTGCGTCTGAGTTTGTCATTTATAATTATAGATTTCTGGATTTTTTGTTTGTTCCCTTTGGTGTTCAGTCTTTCTGTCTCCTGTCATCAGTGTCCTCGTGTTCGTTTCCCCAGTCACATCCGGTTTATCTGTGAATACATTTGTAGTCATGTCCCTGGATTTTCTCCCTTCCTGTTCATCTCTCTGCGTTTGTCTCCTTAATCTGCCATGTGTCCATGTTTAGTAGTCACTCAAGATTGTAAGACCAGCATTTGTCACGGCCAGCAGACCGACACACGGGTGCAGACACAGCTCAGAGGCACGTGAAGTGAATGCAAAAATCCAAATCTTTATTTACAGAATGTAACAGAACAGATGGGATGAAAACTTAAAAACAATGCTTGGCGTGATTACTAAACCTTGGATGACAACTGGATTACAGACAGGGTGCTGCAAGTTCAGATTAAGCTATGACTTCAAACAATAAGCTCAACTAGATCATCTGATCAATATCACCACAACGAGCTATGAAAAGCCTGTGGTAATACTCAATGTCACTTAGACAAGCTATGAGAGTTATACCAAGATTTACTGAAACCTAGGAATGTTACACAAGCACAACACAAAACACTCGAGGGAAATATAAATGTTGTCCTACTGGGAGAAGCACTGAGTCACACAATTAACATATTTACGGTGAGTACGTAGTTCGTATTAAACATTGAGTGGTCAGTGAGGAGTCCAAGAGGGAGCCTTGGGGCTGTTGATGACATAGCTGGGAACCCGATACTGGGCAATGTCCAGAGCAGGAACCCGGGAAGTGGGGTGGAGAAGAATGGGGAGGAAGCATGAAACTCAAAGTCAGTGAAATGAGGAGACAAGGTGTTAGTTACATCCCCAGACGCAGTTCCCAGAAAAAGGTTGCATTTGCCAACAGTCTTATTTTCTGCAGGCGGAGGCGAGGCATAGAGGATCTTAATGCACAATCTGTGATCCTGGGTGGGGGATGGTTGGGGGGGGCAGGCAGGTGAGCGTGTCAGGCAGAGCTGCAAGTAGTCCAGCTGTCAAACACTGAGTTAGAGGCAACCTTACAAGATGTCTGGAGGCTTATCTGTGAGCAGAGTTAATTCCAGTATAACCATGACAACATTCAGTTACTGTGATAACCTTCACTAACACAGTCTGGCAAGGAGTGGTTGTGCACACTGGTCTTATATTTCCGCAGCCTAATTGCTCACAGGTGCCGCCAGCCTGTGGAAACAAAGGGGCCCCACCCAGGGGTGGAGACGCCAGGAGCACAGGTGCCTCAGACTCACCCAGACCATGACCAAATGACCAATCTGTGCACTGCCTGGATTGACTACAAGAAAGCCTCAAAAATGGATCCTGGAATGCTTAGAACTTTACAAGATCAACAGGACCCCACCGTTAAAGACCTTCATCAAGAACCCAATGAGGATGTGGCAAACAATCTGAGGCCATTTTTAAGCCAATTACACAAGTCACCATCAAGTGCAGGATTTACCATGGAGATGTCCCCACTGCTGTTCTGCTGAAGCCCCTCAATGAGAATATCATCAAGACTGGCTTAAGATATTGACTTTGGAATGGAACAAATGCCAGCCACCTTCTCTACAGGGATGATATCAAACTATATGCCAGGAGTGAACCACAGTATATCTCTGATCTGTTGAAACCTCATGCTTCATCCCGACTACTTAGGTCTTCAGGTCAGAAGTTACTGTTGGCCCCACCTACTAGGTTCAAAACACGTGGGGATTGGGCTTTTCAGGCACTGGCATCAAGGCTGTGTCTTTGCTCTGTCTAGACTCCACTGACTCTTTTAAAAACCAGCTGAAGACATTTTGATACAAAAGAGCTTTTAACCCCCCCCATTTTTATATTATTATTTTATTTATATTCTAGTTTTATTGTGAAACACTTTGTGATTTTAATCTATGAATTTAATCTATATAAATACATTTACTCATTTACACCACTAGGATATACAGCAGCAAAACCGAAACATCAGGTATAGTCAGATGGTAACAAAGATATGGAAGGTAGTCAGAATTGAGGGGAATTCACTACCAGAAGGGAATACTGCAGACACTGATGATATCTACACGTACCTTGGAATACTGCAGGCAAATGTGAACCACGAGAATACTGCTAGGGATGGCCAGGTCCTGAGAAGTCAGCTGAGGGGAAGAACAAGATCCAGGCAATCAGCACCTAAGTCTTGTTGGTTCACTCTAAGTCCAGCACCCTAACACTGTACGCTAAGTGGAAGGAAGGAGCCCAAGGACTACTGAATGTCAGAGCCACTATCCAGGATGAAGCAGCAAACATCTATGAGTAGATTGGGAAGATGTCCACAACTGATAATGTGCTTAATAAATATCACAGAAACTAGAGAAAGAAGAGTAACAAGAAAAGGAGCCATCATAAAAGGAAAAGCCCCAGTACGGTATGTACCACCGGCAGAAAAAAAGAAGTGGCTGATATTGAAAACATCCCACCAATAGGTGGACAAAGCTGGAATAAAAGACAATACAGAGACATATATCATGGCAGCAGAGGGATATTGCATTTTCAGTAAATGTAGTTGCTAAGTCTATATAATCTATCTCAAATGACGGAAAAACACGTGTGTGTGATTGTGAGCGCTGGTCTTTGGCAGTTCAGATTACACTCAGGTGCAGCCTGTCAGCGTGATGTGGCGGCTCCGCCCAGAGGTGGAAAAACCCAGCACTCACTCAAACCATGACAACATGGACAGTATCCATAATTAATATATCGAAAAACCTGCACCACAACCAGTAACCAATCCATTTCTGTCTGCAATCAATAAACAAATAAAACAACAGCCAGGAACACATGCATGCACACACACACACAAGCCTCCAGTAGCAGCCTGGCTTTCAAGCTAAGGCCAGACCTCCACCATCAGCTATCAGAGCTTAGCCACAAGGCCAAGTCTAGGGCTCCAACACGTATTTAACTTGTTGTCTAGAGGTATGGGGAAATAATTCTTTTAGTTTCTTATTTTTACACTTAGGCCTTCAATAGGCCTGCAATATTATTAAAATGTAATGACTTATGTAATGTATGTAATGTAATGTAATGACAGTACAGGACAGCTAATATTTAGAGCTAGCTTTAATCGATTACCTGTCAATATTCAGAATCTTTTTAACCAGAGCGATCGAGGATAAAATTTGAGGGGGGATGAGACTTTTAAAGTGTACATGGTGAGAACTACTAGGAAAGGTTTTTGGGTGTCTGTGTGTGGGGTTAAACTGTGAATTGGGTTAGGGGCTAAGCACAAGCAATGTCCAAATATCCGGAAATTTAAATCAGTGTATAAAGATATGGTTTTCATGCAGATTTCAGCTTAGATATTTACAGTAAAAATGTGCAAATAATGATTTACTAAAAAAAAATTATGAATAGAAGAAATTAAAAATTATAGGACGTGTACAAAAAACCAGAGTGTGTGTGGTGATGTGAGTGAGAGTCCAGCCTGGTTCAGGGCCTGAATAGCCTGGGATTGGAAGCTGGCCTAAAGGGAGTAGAAACACTTCTTCATTTGGAGCAACTATCTCTCTCCTCCGTGTGTGTGTGTGTGTGTATTGGTGAATCACCGACAGTACAGGGCTATAAACGTCTTATTGTGTGTGCATTTTGTAATGCATTTTCTTTGTGTTTTTTCTGAGATGCAGAATGTACAAAGCAGAGTTTAAATTCAAGCCACACATTATGTTATAAGCATATATTACTGTATTTTTACAATGATGAAAATATTTAGTGTGAAATATTTTTACTGTGAGTTTTACAGTACCACTAAAGACATATATAATATAAATTAATATTTTGGATGATTTGATTAGTAATTACACAGATTTAGTTTTGTTTGTGCAGTTACTTTTTTAAAGTTTTGTTCTCAACATTTTTTTCATTGATCATTAAATAGGCTTTACAGCCAGAGTAAATTTACCGAGGTGAATGTCTCTCCATCCATTTATTTCCACTTGTCCCCACAGGGTCACTGAGAGGATTGAGCCTATTTCACTGCCACAGGGTACATCCTGAACAGGTCGCAGGGCCTAACACAGAGAGAAAGACAACCATCCTCAGTCACACTGACACATATTTAAAATCACCAGTTAACTTGATCCACTGACTGTGTATTGGAAATTTTGTAATTTTATTCACAGAAGTCACATGAGCTTTTATTGTGAAAGGAAAAAGCCTATTTCGAGTTCCGATTATGGATAGTCGCGCATGCGTACAAGAAAACACGGAAAACGCCTGTGTTTTCTGCAACGCTTCGAGTTTAATCCATGTAAACACAGAAATGTCGCATTCCCCGGACTCCCACAGCCTGCTCTCTGCCTCCTCCCAGCTTAACCTGATGGAAGTGGACTCGGTGAGACTCGTTATTTGTACTACTTTGCTGTGTGGGGTTGGAGGGAGAATGAACTCCGCACTGCCTCCGCGGCTGTTTGTAGTTCAGGCGAGAGCGTTGACGTTTAAAAGGACATTTAACCCATAAGGAGCTTGACTACACCTTGAGCTAGGTGTGAAATAAGGACATGCGAACGTTAAAGGGCAAAAATGCCGCGTTAATCACGATCATTGTTATCTTATGATGGCTCAAATGAGGCCCAGTGGCGTCTGTTTGTTTAGACTTGCCATAATATAACTTCATGTATTTATAAAAGCCCGTACTAACATTACTGTTTTCAAGGGGAGCTTGGTGAACCCATTTATAAACAAGGCACAGTGTATTAGACTGTATGTTACGCTCTTAAAGTGTGACTGTTGTCATGTGAGAATTTGGATGCATTCTCAGTCATCCAGGTAAGGAAATCCAAAAAGCTAATGTGTTGTACAAGCGTGAAATGAACTGGTTTTAAGTTACGTCCAGATGAACAGAAACAGCTTTTTGGGATGTAATCAAGTAGTTTTTACTACGCATCTCACGTGCTGTCAGTGCTGAGCACAGTTTGTCTAAATGAAAACCCTGGCAGTATCGATTCCCCAGGCTGGTAATAAACAATTCAGCTGTGGACATTCATATGGGACAATCATGGAGATTATCCAATTGCAATTTTCTTTGCCATTCTGATTTCAGATTTTCTCTTTTCCTTAGCGTGACCTGTCCCTTTTTGCTTATTCCAATTTTATTTATAAGAGGTATAACTGACATTATATAAAGGCAAAAAACAACTTTTCTTTAATGCAAAATAATTTTTATAATAAGAGAAATAATTAGAATTTCCCTCAAAGTACTGTAAGTTCCGTGAAATTCTTTCACTGAAACAACTGAAAACTGCTCTGCTATTAGAGTTACAAGTGAAAAGATGAAGAGAAAATAAGCTGCTGTACACCCACCTTTACCCCACCAGACAAAAGCAAGTGCAACAGATCTTTGTAACAAAACAAATGTCAGGTGCTTCCATCATTTACCTCAAATGTTTATAACTTAAACATAGGACAAGAAATCAATACCTTTGTCTTTTTCACCCGTCTCCCTAATTGTCCTTGAGCCTTCTTTAGTCCTTTGCTCATAACGAGGCTGCTGGCTTGTTGCTGCCTCTGAGCTCTGGGTGTTGTTAACTTGATCCACGTGGCCTTTGTCATCTTTAAAATGTCCATGTTCAGCGTGATTTAGTGTCTGATTAGGTTTGTTGTCACGCATGTTTTGGCAGTTTACTTTGTTTCTGCGTGCACTGGAAAGAGCTTCCATGCTAACTACATGTTAGCTTGTTCTGTGAATGTGTGAGCGTCTGTTGTGCTGCTGAGGATGTGCTGCGCATGCTTAAAATGAATTGGTTCATAATAATATATGTGAGGCTGACGGACTGGTCACTGGTCAGGGCACAAACACTGTGAAGATTCTTGTCTCTGGCTGATTGGTGCATCACTAGTCAAGTACTTTTAAGGTAATTGGAGAAATTTTTATTTAAAAACACAAAAGAGGAACGGTTGCACGTTTAAATTACTTTGAATGTGGTATTCAAATAAATTTATATTAGTATTTAACCTTCTAAATGAGGTAATTTTAATATTTTTTTTTGTTGAAGGTGTTTTTCGGTGTGATTCCCCCCCCCCCCAGATGAATTAACAGTGCTCATGTAATGACAACACTTTGCACTGTTATAATTTGTTTTATATAAAAAATCTTACGAGCTCAACTTTGACAGTGTTCATTGTCCTCTGCAAAAACACACAGCTGCCTTTTTTTTTAGTTCTTCTAATAAATGATCTCATATATTCCTAAGATACACCAACTGTCTCTTGTCAATTGGGTACAGTTTAGTACAGTTGATTGACCGCAATTGAATGGGAATACTTAAATCAGCCAATCACGTGGTATCAGTTCAGTGCATTAAGCATAAGTTCCTGAAAAAACAAAATATACAGGCCCTGTCTCAATATGCGTACTTGTGCGTACTTGCGTTCTCGTGTACTCGTGATACGTCATCAACCGGAGACCAAGTATTGTTCCAATTCAAAGTACGCATCAAGCCGAGACCGCGAAAAAGTCCCGGATGTGTTCTCGCTCCGCCCGTTTTATCGAGCATGCATCGGTAGTGACTTGTGCGGACTTGGTACAGCTAAATATCCCAGAATGCATTTCGTCCAAAACTCAAACACGGCAATGGCGGAGGAGTGCAGCTAAAAACTTCTAAATATTACTCTTATTACTCTTTCTGGGTCACAAAATAAACTTTTAAGTTATTTTCAGGCGAGAATGTAGCTGTGTAAACTTCAAATATCTGCTCGGTTTATCAAGATATCATATATTTACAAAAATGCTTTTACGGTTTCGGAGGCGCCTGTTCCCCACCAGCTCGATAGCAAACTGGGAGGTAAAGGATTACTAGAGCCCGGCGAGAGCAGCGGACTCTCGCTATGAAGCTACTGTTGCTACCGGCGTCATGATGCAACTTTTTTCTCTGGAATACATGTATAGAAACACCA
>VUQR01009865.1:0-11635 GCA_015108515.1 Hemichromis elongatus | reverse complement strand
CTAAGGTCAAAGCTGTTTTAATCATTTTCATGATTGACACAGTCCCTGAAGGTCTTGTGGGAAGGAGATCCAACCACTAAGTTTCAGTTTTGAAGGTATTATTACAGCACTGAAAAAATCACCCTTTTTAAGTCTTACTCAAATTTGTCACCTTTTGGTTAGTGTGTACTTCATCCATGAGCCTAAGCATATCACAGCCTCTTCATTATGTTATACCCCAGAGTCCTTGCCATGTCAGGTAGTGTACAGAGTAACCTGATGTCAGCTCACATACTACAGAATCTTAAACTGAAGGAGACAACAGCACCAGTCAGAGCTGCACACTTGAGTTTTGTTTTTCGTTTATTTTAAATAACACGCTAACGTCCTGCTAATTTCCTCTTTTTTCTCTTTTTCATGGATCTTTTTATTGGAGCTGAAATAATCAGGACTCTCAGTGTTGCACGAAAGGAGAATCTGGACTCAGAAACTACTAATGATGACAGATTTAACAAGCTGATTGTTTCCAAAAAATACTTCCTTCATGTGAACAAATTAATAAAAACCACCAAATGAGCAAAAATACATAAATAAAAAAAGCTAAAACTCTCTACTCACAAAGGTTAGTGACCCAGCTGTAAATGATTGTTTAAGGTTATGAATGAAGGTCATTTTTAAAGTTACGTATTTGACTCATACTGACTCTTCCTTCTTCCTTCATATTGGAACATAAATATATATATATTTTTGGAGCACTTGCTGAAATGACTCTTGCAGTGTTTGCAAGAGTCATTGTATATATATATATTGTTTTTCTTTTTTCAAATTTTCTGGATGACATTTAGTTTTGTGCAACATTTGTAGCTAAATATTCAACCTCTATATGTTGACACTCATTACCATTATAAGCTACTTCAGTATCTTTAAGACATCATTCATTCTTATGTGGCCTCATGCCTGGAATGCAGCAATACATTATTTACGTGTCAGGCTTAATTTAATCTTACATACAAGGAAAAAAATAAAGTTTTTCCTCACCTTCAAATCAAACATGCTGTAAGTCTCACATTACTGTGTTATAGTTACATCTGTTTGTATGAACCAGGACATTAATGCAAAGAAAGAAAGTGCAAAGAAAGAAAAAAATCAAACATGCATTTTTTTTCTTGCAAGCTTAGAGTACAATCAGCTGATTTCAGTTCATATGTAGAAAGGGTAAAAATGGCAGCGTGGTCTAGAACTTTTGAGAATTAATATTGTAAAGATTGACCTGACACATTGTTATTATGTACACTTGAGGAATATTTATTGAAACACCACATCTGTGATTTTATGGTTCAGCAATGTGTTCACTAACTTTCCAGTTGCTTGCCCACTCCCACACACACACTCCTCTCTTCAGGTCGCCACCTTCGCTGTCTATAAAAGGGAGCGACCTCATTAATTAAATCACCTCCACCTGTCCCTCTAGCCTCCTTGGCCCTGTCCCTTGAGATGCCCCATTCCTCCACTGCAGCTGAGCCAGGAACCACACCTCCTCCACAGAACCAAGAGTGATGTTAAACCTGAGTGTATTTTCTACTTTTCACACAAGTAGATGGAACGATGTGATGAGAAAGAGAGTATGAGCCGGTGCTTAAGAACAGGAGTTGAGTGGAGATTGGTTGCGTGTCAACCATCAGAGTGTGTAAACCAGAGGATGGCCACGGCACTATTAGAAGGTAAGAAGAAAGAGAACCAGAGAGATTAATAAGGGGTGGAAAAGGTCGATGCTGGAGGACAGGAGTGACCAAACGCAGATGTTTGTACTTAAAAAATGCTGTTATTATAGCCCATACTTCTTCTTTTTTTTTAGTAAAGGGATGTTTAACACCCATGTTAATCAGTAGATAGGTAGATAGACAGATACACAGGCAGATAGATACTGTACACATAGACAAATGCAGATTTTCAGAGTCTCTCAGATGTGAGAAAGGCTCAAGTGTGGCTGCTGCACACAAAGAAGTTGAAGCAGAGAAATGCCACAGCGCACACTGAGTGACGTCAACCAGGAGGCCCCGTGGGGATGAGGTGAGTCAGAGCCAGGGCCGCGGCCTCGCCAGCTCTCCGCAGCCACGAGCGCGTCATCACCAGTCTCACTGACACCCTCTCACATTTCTCTGCATCTGCTTCAATGTGCCTCTGCCTCCCTCCATCCCTCCGCCTCCTCAAGAGGATCTCTTCACATCCATGGCATACGCCAGTCCTAGCTATGCTTGTCTGTGTTTGTCTCTCTCCACACTTTTGGGGTGGGTGCTTGTCAAGCATGAAATTTTTATTTCTAATTATCGTTAAAGCTTTTCTTTTAAAAAAAAAATATGTAGTCAAAAACGCAGGAAAATAAATAAAAGAGTTGACGTTCAAGAGAAGTTCCAGGGTTTGCCATCCTGTGCTGGGTACAAAGGGATTTGCTTTTTCTTTTAGATACTTTGACAATCTGAAAGTGATAGCTTTGTATTGATGGTATTCAGTGAAAACAGCACAGTTTGGTGGTGGAAGCGCAGTGAGTCACACCTTTGCTCTGCACTGCTAGACAAAAAACAGCACAACAGACCAGCAGCCTGTAATATCTTTCAGACCTAACCATGTTCAGGTTAAGAGAGCAAATGCTTTTGTAGCTCTGCAGTGAAGGTTTATGCTTATAAGGAGTTCATTAATGCAGAAAAAAACTGTTTGTGATGAACAGGAGCTGCCACATCAGAGCCAGGATGATTCACCCATCACTTGCAGAACAACACTTAAAATATTTTCGTTGAACTGCTTGGATACCAAGCGCAGCATAAAGCTCCTAACCTCTCGGGCCCTTTCTTAACAGTAGCTGCCGAGGGATCTCTAAGTGGTGGTAAAATGTAAAAATAAACAGAAAACGTAAACAACAACAACAAAAATCATTAGATCAATAATGCCTCTTGGTTAATTTTAGTAGCATTTAGGCTAGAACTTTTCTCTGAATTTAAATGGCATGTTAGAGGAGACCATGTAAAGGTCACAATATCAAAGCTAACACCAAGAATAATATTGTAGAATAAATATTTGTCTGTAAATAAGTATAAATGACAATGCTTGTATTGCCATAGCAATTACGTTTTCTAATGGCTGCTTTTAACTGGTCCCAGGTCACAACTAAGCTGAAACTCTCAGTCAATTAATAAATAATCCATAAATGATAAAATAACAGACATTTTACTTTTAGTTTTTAATCTAATACAGTTTTTTGTTTTGTTTATGTGGACTTTGTTATTTTGACGATGTAAATTCAGGCATGATGGGATTTTTTTCTTATGCTTACTAAATCAGACAATTTATTTAATGAATAAAAAAATAGTTTCAACACTAATCCATTTCATTTGTTCACAACAATAACCTTATATGAAGTATTCTTAATTAAAGGGTGGACATTTTTCCTGCATACTAACTTTTATTTTTAATACACCTGACACTGTAGAGCAGAAACGAAGAAAATATTGATAGGTCTACTGCTGTTTATTTTTGTTTTTTTCAATGGTCTGTGGAAAACCAGCCGAGTTAAACATTGGACTTTCTTTGCTGAAGAAAACACACTTTGAAGAGGATTGGAGATTTTAATTTATGACATTAGTCAGAATTTCATCTTTTACAATAACTTTTTTTTTAAACCTCTCCACCCCACACCACATTTCCATACGTCCACCTCCACTTTTTGGGTGCAGTTTTCCAGATATACCAGTTGCTCTACGAAGCGGCAGTGCTCCGATTGCATGGCACACACACACACACAAAACCTCTCGTGGGTAAGACTGCAGTAGATTCAGGGGAGGGCTGGCAGATATAGAGATGCTGACTTAATTTTTTTGTATTGGTTGACACCTGTCTGCAAGCTGCCTGCAACGTGTTCAAGTTTCAATCTTGCAAGGTAGAGGCATCAGCTACAGGGAGCATGAAGGTGTCTGCTCGGGGAGGGGTGGTGGCAGAGGTGGTGGTGGGGTGCTGTTGGGTTGAGAACAGGGTGGGGGGAAGTAGCTTGCCCGGAGAAAGAGGTCTGCACCACATACAACATTCAAGCGAACATCTGACGTCAGTACATCAATAATTAAAGCATTTTATTCATAGCCTGGGAGAAAAAGAATCAATTGACAAATCACATATTCACTTTGAGTTACTTCAAACGGTGAAACAATTAAAATGCACAACGTGTCTGTCTGTGTGTGTGTATCTGTGTGTGATGCCATTTACACATTTGCTATATATAGCTTCTATGTTATTTAGGATGCATTTCCCTATATACGGCGAAGACAGGAATACAAATCGTGACTCATTTCTTTAAAAAAATCCTACTCATCTGCCCTTTCTTCCTGATTGGTTATGGGGTGCATTCAGCTATTGTATTCGTCCCATCTATCATTCTTTAACATGACAACTGCCTCATTTGTTTTTCATTTATTGCTTTTCCTCAGTGCTAACAATATTCACATTTTTGTTATGTTTTTGAATTCATGTACATCACAAAAAACACCAAACACAATCACAAGAGAGCTTTAGTTTCATACATTAATTTATCATAAATAACTCAAAGGATCTGGTAAGCTTGTGCTGTCATTAATATTAATTCTTATTGACCAGATAAGTAATCAAAGTGAACATGCTCTGCATATTATGCACCAGTCCCTGATGTTAAGATCCAGGTCTTCATCTGGAAATTCTCTTTCTGTCCATTTGTGTATTGTATGTAGAGAAAAAAGAAGTCACTATAGTCCTAAAAATAAGCTGATTATATTTATATTGAAGTGAGCATATTAACATTGTATAACATGTGTTTTATTGTATGCATTGCCTTTTATTGCTTTTTAAAATTAACATTTGGCTTGTTGATTTTTAAATATCTCACTCCTTCTAAACACCTATTGGTATTACTATTTAACAAATATTATAGGGATTCTTACCTTATTCATTTTTTTTCCATTTTATTTATATGTTAGTGTGTCTGTATAAAATCTTCCACTTTTATATCTAATGTTGTTCATAGGTAGAACTCGAAAGAGAGATGTGGAAATCTGTAGCGTAATTGTGCAGCTGTAGGCAGAAGTGCTATTCTGGCATCTTAAATTATCTTTACTTTGTCTCTGAGCTCTTGTAAAGTTTGCCAGTTAAATAAAAATAAAAAAGTCTTTAGTCCAAACCAAACAATAAACTAAAAAAAAAAAAAAACCCCAACCCAAACCATATTCATAATTTTTTCACCTGCAGTGATGAAAAAATGTCTATACAGTGGTCCCTCGCTATAATGCAGTTAATTGCTGTACTGTATATTTGTCAGTTTTTTCTACCCAACAAACACAACGATGTCAACTAAACTTTTTGCACTGTCAAAGGCGACCGCGGGTGTCTTTGGTTTCATTCTATAATACTGGACTTTTTTTCTACAAATGTTTGTACTTTGAGAGTGTTTAAAAAAAGAGAGAAAACTGTTAAAAATGTTCATGCCTGTCTGAGAAAAGTGTATAAAGTGTGTAGTGAGGCATTTTACAGCCTTAAAACATCTATAATAATTGTGAAAAATAAAGTTGGCTACTTTGCGGATTTCACCTATCGCAGGTTATTTTTAGAATGTAACTCCTGCGATAAATGAGGTATCACTGTAATACAAATGAAACAAATTATTTCTAATGTGTGAATCAGAGAGTGGTGCTGGCAGAGGCATCACTTGCCACCAGGCAAACCAGGCAAGTGCTTGGGGCCCCAAGCCAGTGGAGGGGGGGGAGGGGCGACGGACCCTAGGGGAGACCTGACCTCTTTACAGGGTCCTGACCACCTGACTACACTCATACAGTTAATGCCAGCATGATTCTGTTTAAACAAATATCATGACAAGAACAAAAGCCATTCAAGAAAAATATGGAGGAGATATCACGCTGGGAGTGAAAATAAGCAAAAAACGTATACAGTGGTGGGTGAAGCAGTTTAAAGAATTATTGCTATTCTAGGCTTAACTGTGGGGGAGAGACACTTACGAATAATATAACTTCGACTACATCAGATTATTTCTGTTGTTTACGTTTATGTTTAACTTACCAAGCAGTGTCCAGCTCTGCTAGCCATGATGTAAGCTGAGAAATTGTTTGTTGGTGTCAGATTATTTATAACATAATTATGATGAATACCTGTTGAAGATGCCCCTTGAAATTTTTTGCCAAGAGACCCAACAAACTCTGGAATCACTGCTGAGTGCTGCTAAGAGGATTTTGTTACTTTTAAACAGTTGTTTGCCCATCTTTATGCTAAACTAAGCTAAGATGCTAACGGTAGTTTTAAAGTTAGACAGCAAGAAAGCAAATGAGAATATTTCCCAGAATTCTTTAAAACTGTTCTCTTATTTCCTCCTCAAAAATGCTTTAAAGATTGCAATGTTTTTCTACCTGTAATTCAATGAGGTAAAAATTCAGCAACCTTTGCCCTCAACATTCACATGGGAAGAGTGAAGCCCCATTGATCACTATCACTGGAGTCTTCATCATCTTCAGGTAAAGCACTAACAAGAAAGAGAACTTTGAAGCCTCTTTTAGATTCAACACAGTAACAGCACCGTGGCACCATGATGGCTGTCCAGTTTTGTGCATTGTACTAAGCAAAGCACTGTGATGAATGCCTGCGTGGCCAATCAAATATCCAGCAGTTAGCAAGGCAGACAAATTGAGGAAAAGGAGATTTTTTTTGTCATTGTGCTTAACACTGCCATGTTGTATCTGAAAAACCCTTGAGAAGCATTGTGAATAAGAAAGCGGCACAAACATTACAGTGCAGTTTGGCAAGGCAAAAGCTCAAATAGAAGAACAGTACCTGACTTAACATGACATCAACATCAGTCATTACAGCATCATGATAAACCCTTTGCTAAGCTTCTCATTTAAATCTCGGACCTGATAACCAGTGCCACAACAAGAAAGAAAATCCATAATTTTCTCAGTACCTTGCTCTTTAATGTTATTCAGATTTGATCAGCCTGAGATCAGTAACAGCAAAGACATTTGGCAGTGACTAAAAGACTAAAACAACGGCCGGTGATGATGAACTATAACAGTGATGCTGATGATGGATTTCTATCACATCCTTTGTCGATCAGTGAATATCTGAGGACAACTAGATACACAAGTTCATGATGGATGTGCCCGGAGAGCTCTTAGTGATTGCCGTTGGCCCACTGGAGACCCCCCCCCACACACACACACACAAAAAACCTGCTCATTTGCAAATGAACACATATCAAATGACAGCAGCAGCCATAACTATTACTTCTGGGTATGACAAATTAAAAAACTGACATGTACTGGGAAATGTTTTGGACTATTTTAATGAGTGCAAACCCTTGAACCATCAAATCAATATGAATGTTGGCTTCATTAACTTGCCAGGCGTGTCCTCTGTTTTCCCTTTTTACCCTGTGTGCTGGCCTGCCACTGACCTAACCTGACCTCAGCAATGTCTTTGCCAGTTGCTGCATCCTGGCCTTTAGCCTTTGGACCTCCCAGGATACTTCTGAATTCTCTTTGAGAGGGGTAAGAGCATGTTATATATTATGGTTAGAATCTGTGACTAAGCTTTATGTAAAAGAGAATAGGCTTATAATAGGAATAATGAGATGAAGTGTATATAATATACAAAAATATAAATCTATAGAATTTAAATGTGATGTTGGACCAAAGTAAGAGTGGCTATGACAACCACTTTTACATTTCTTGCATGTTTACTGTTCTGTCATTGACATATATTACCCTTCTTTGACATATTAAGAATTGCATATATTTTATGCTCCGTACCTTAGTCAGACTGGGAGTTGCAAGCGATAAAATAATTTTAGGCAGTTTTGTGTTAATTATCACCTAAAAATGAGGTTGTATAATATTATTTCTTTTACAACATGTTAGTACTGCACAGAAGTTGCAGCAGCAGTTTAGAATTTGGTTCCAAACTATTCAGAGCTTGGAATGTAATTAGGTTTAGGTGCATCCAGAATAACTATTTTAGAATTTAGTACATTTATTAATATGAATAAAATATATTTGGAGTGACGCATAGTTAGTTAGTCAGAATTCATTATATTCACTTTCATTGGACTTTTAACTAAGCCTGACCTTTTATTATAAGATAATAATAAAACCATCCCTGTTTAACTGTTGCAACTAATTTTAGTCAGTAATCTGTGAAATATGTCACTTTGCTCTGTCCACACAGATGTAAATAGATTCAGAAGAAAAGCGTGTAAGCTCTGTGACCTACAAGACCCTTGTTTGATTCTTAGTACTTAATGGAAGAATCAAAACATTGCTCATCTGATCTGAAAATCTTTCAGTTTTTGGTCTTGATCAAGTCCCTGAGGCTGATGATGTAGACTTTGATGGCTTCCAGGTTTTGCTTGCAAACAATAAGTTGGTTTTTGAGTTATCATGGGGTCTGGTCTGGAGGTTTGTTCAGTATATAACTTAAAAAGAAGCTTAAGAAGAACATATTTTCACAGGATGTGGACAATGAAAAAAAAAATTCCAAGGTGTATCTTTGAGTATATTTGAAGCTGGCCATGGCACTCATGCCAGTGTGCCATTCTCTGACTCATGGTGTTGCCTACAATGGGGGAGGGAGACTCAGTCGGCAGAGAAAGAGATAGAGAGAGCAACACCAAGAATTGAGATAGTGAGAGTGGGATGAAGTGTTTTCTCCCCCTGCTGACTGAAAAGCTCTGATATTTTCAGAGGAAATTCACATAGATTCACATGCTTCCAAAGACCAGCATTTATTCATATCTACACTTTTAAAGTAACAATTACTTTATTAATAATTTCATTTTTTTTTTTTGCCTTTATCAGACATGATGCTTTTAATGGAAAACATTATAAATATTGTTTTTTTCTTTTTTTTTCTGTTCTGCAACATAAGCAAGAACCAAGTAAACAGGATCAATGGTCTGGTAAAGTGTGGGCCGAAAACCCTCATGTCCCTGTCCAGTACTGTTCGAGAGAGAAACCTAGAGGCTGTGCTGACAATGAGACAACTGAAGACATAAGCCCATAAGCAAAAAAACATGCAGTAGAGTGCAGAGCATCCAGACACTAAAATGGTACCAGGACAAAGTAGTTTAAGAGAGACAGCAGACTTTTGATCAGGAACCATGAACCAGACATGGACTGGGCCATTTCTGAGGGGCAAGAAACAGGAACAGGCTAGTGGTACAGCAAGAGTTCAAGCTCCGCATCAGTTCCTACACTGATCAACCAAGAGACATCAGCAATAAGTGGATGACTCAGGAGTAATAGCAGACTTAGGAATTAGTCGACACAGACTTATAAACACGGAGTTCATCACTCAAACTCAGGAACTGGAAAAAGTTCTCTAACTCTGGAACAGGAAAGCAAAAGAGGACTATCTAATTGACTCTGAAGCTGTAGATCATTAGTTTGGGACAGGAGGAGACTTCATGAAGTTAAACACATTAACAGGAGAGGTATCTGGTGACCCACAAACTAGAGCACCATTGGCTTTTGTGTTGAGTATACTGGTCTCCCTGACATTAGGGACTAGTATTAATGAGGATCTGAACAGATTATAGTCTGGAAGCTATTTAGTTCACTTATTATGTGTTATTGCACCTGCCAGCCAGAAGCATTCTATCCGGCATAGAAACTGGTTCAGGCTGGTGGCTCATAGACAGACGGATTGCTAGTACAGGTTAGCTGGCAGCTAACGACAAGGAGAAAAAAGAGACCTTCAATGACATTCAGATGCTCTGAGAGTCATTTTATATGTTAGCAGAGTTCCTGAGACAGTTGATGTGTGGGAGGTGTTTAGGGTGGAACCACGCATGAAGCTAGTTCTCTGAGGAACAAGAAGTTGCTAGAGGTGGTCAGTATCATTGATAGCAGGCCTGTGGTTATCCAAGATCAGCAGGCTTGTAGCTAATTATTGACAGTGCTGGAACAAAAAGTAGGTTTAACCTATTAACTTTATCTAGGTACTCGCTCCAACTATTTGAGGTCCTAATTTAGAATTATTAACCTGAGAGGCTTTTCTTTGTAGGAATGAAAGTTTAACTGGAATATTTGGACCAAGTTCTAAATATAAACGTCTTCTTTCTGACTACATACTTTGAACAAACTTAATTTTGGTATTCTGTTAAGAAGCCTACTTTCCCAATCTTACTTTACTGCTTTAGAGCATTACAAATTCTTTTATTTTGATAAATTCTTACTTTACTTTTTTTAAAGGCCTATGATTACATAAACATTTACAGGGAAACTGATGCAATTTAAAAATTGTCCCATTTGTAAATTTAAATTTCTTGTATATCGTTCAAAAAACAAGTCAAAAATTATGTCATGGTCTAGAGTCTAATGACTCTGTAGTATTAATACCATTTATTTAGTTATTTTTTGAGTTATTTGTTATTATTTCCAGTGTTTAGGTGTTCTCCGAGTCTCCCTTGTGTTCCTTGTGTACGTTCTATGTTCATGTTTCCTTGTTTTACTTCGGAGAGTCTTGTGTCCTGTGCCTCAGTGTATTCTGTTTTCCTCCCGGTCTCGTCTAATTAGTATCAGCTGTGTTCCCTGCCTGTCTGCCATTTCCTCATTTCCCTGTGAATATAGTGTTCTTCCCTCTGTTCCTTGTCAGATTGTCTGCGTTTTCTCCTGTTTGTAACCTCCTGTGTTTCATCCTGCATCTCCTCCTCAAGGTTTCCATGTCATGTCTTTCTATAACTATCTTCTTTAACCAAAGAAACTTTGAACCGTGAACCCTCATGAGCACACTGATTGTTATTCTATGATAATAATACTAATATATTATATTAAAATGGCCTGTATTTATATAGCGCTTTACTAGTCCCTAATGACCCCAAAGCACTTTACATTACAGTCATCCACTCATTCACACACTGGTGATGGCAAGCTACATTGTAGCCACAGCTGCCCTGGGGCGCACTGACAGAGGCGAGGTTGCCGGACCATGGCGCCACCAGACCTCTGACCACTACCAGTAGGCAAATGGGAGAAGTGTTTTGCCCAAGGACACAACGATGGAGACTGTCGGAGCCGGGGCTCGAACCGGCAACCTTCCGATTACAAGACGAACTGCCAACTCTTTGAGCCACGATCGCCCTGATCGATATTAATATTAGTATTAATTTATTTGTACAACAAAAAGAAGAATATACATTTAAAGGGTCCTTGTTTTTCATCTTAAATTTATTCTTAACCTATAAACTCAGCAATAAATGACTGTAAATCAAAGTGACTATATTAGCTTAGTTTTATTGTATTTAACAAAACCCTAAGGTTTGAATATTCCTATACTGAAAAGTTTCAAAAACCTTAAAGTTTACAACAAAATAATTCTAATAATAATTTAACATGGTGTTTTTTTTCAGTTTCCTTTTTGTCTTTGGACAAAATTTTTATTTTACCTTCTTTTTATGATTGTGTCATTTTTTCTTTTAATTAATAACACATTCTTGAGGTATCTTACTCCAAGGCATTTAATTAAAGGCAATTTGATCAAATACTAAATGCCTAAAATATAAGAAACAATGAAATATGTCTTTAATTTTCATTTCAACCAACCTAAAAAGTAACGAAATCAAAATAAATAAAGTATTTGG
>VUQR01009864.1:0-19062 GCA_015108515.1 Hemichromis elongatus | reverse complement strand
CTTATTTACAAGTGGACTGAGGTCTTTATGGAAGGGATTGCTAACAGGGGGGGGGGCACAGAGGGGAACCAGGGGAGCCGTGAGGGACGTTGAGGAAAGTAATGATTAATTAGGAAACAATGATTAATTCAGATGTGTATTCAGTTAATCCCACTCAGTTTCCTGTTGTAAGTTGATATTTCCTCCTTTTTTATGTCCATTCTGTGTAAACCCCAGAGAGGGTTGTGCATGAAAATCCCAGTACATCAGCAATCCATCTGACAACAACAACCAAAATCACATTTCCTGTTCTGATGTCTACATGCCTAAATGCACCGAGCTGCTGAAATATGATTGGATGACTAGATATTTGCATAAATAGGAATTTCAACACGTGTACCTAATGACCAACTGCCTACTTATCTTCTGCATATTTGGACACAAACTCTTTAATATGAGCCTTTTTAATCAGAAGGAGGAACATTTGTTGGGATTTTTTTAATGAGTGCTAAAAATCATCACCAAAGAAGCATAATTAAAGGCTTTAATTATGCTTCTTTCAGTGTTATAAATCTGGGATCTCTTCGTTTTGCCATGTCTATCCAGAATTCAAAATGATTTAATGGTTTCTAATTGCAAACGCTGCTCTAACAATGAGAACAAAAGTGTTCAAAATTTATCCTGGAAGTAACTAAAATATCATCAATACCGCTTCCACTTCTTGGCAGAGACCAGCTGAAACTTAGAGCAACTTGCATGTTTGTGTTTTGATAGTAAGTAAAGAAGTGTATGATAATTATGATCTTAATATGTTTTGCTCAGTATGAGACTTTCTGGCATAAATTGGGTTGAAAACGAGATGTTTATTAGGCATTTCAATCACATTTATTATACTTGATTAGTTGAATACATCTATCACTGGGGTTAGTTAGTAATGGTTTCGGAGAGTTTCAAAAGACAGTTTGTCTATTCAATAAGCCTGTCGTGCCACAGATGGTAAAAGTTGAATGTAATTTAGATGTAGTCTACAAATGAAGCAGCAACAAGTATGGTAAGCAGTGGCATCAACCCCTGGCAGTGCCAAACAGCCACAGTAGATTTTGGCATCACCCCAAAACAGCACTCGCCTCTGTAATGCTCTGGCTTCTAGAGGGAGTGAGTGGTGCCGCAGCTAGCTGCTGCTGCTGAGATTTAAGCCTGCTATGATTATTCTACATTCACCAGCTGTCATTTATCTGTCATTTGGTGATGGGCAAGAAATGGGTTTTTAAACCTTTTTCTGCCCTCCTTTTTAAAACCTCAAACAGCTGCCTCCTATTGCCAAAAAAGGCATAAGGTTGATGAGAGGGATGAAAAAGGGCTTTGAGCGAACCCTTTCTCATCCAAGTAGGCATGTGCTCCATTGTCAGAATGAAATTATTGATCATCGCTGCTTTAAGTCACCAGCTGAAGCTGAGCTACCCTGAAGAGATCATTATCGTAATTTTGTCAAAGCTATGAGAGCTCCTTCAAGAGCCACAGATTGCGGGTAGTTCTAGCAATGTTTAAAATAACTGCATCGCCCCTTTAAAATTGAGCAGATTCCACAGGAGGCAAAGAAAAAAATGTGGTGATAAGAATACATGCTTACATCACGGTGTGATGCAGCATTTGAAGTGAGTTTTATTCTGATGGAGTGAACACTGAGTCCGTGCGTCTCATGAGTCAGATAAAGGTGTTTTAAGACCCCATCAAAGCTCCCTCAGCAGAGGGCTTTAAACCTGCGAACAGCTTGGTCCCTGCTTGGCTTAAATGTTCTCTATATTGTCTGTTATAGTTAATCATTTGGCTGCTAGCACCTCAGGCTACAGTTGTAGAAACTACCAGACTGGCCTCAAAATCCAGAGTAGCTCAACTCAGTTGCTATAGGGAGTTTTTGTCAGTAGGAACATCACCTCCATGTCACAATAGATCATAACAAGTCACGAGTGCTGTGATACTTCACCTTCTTTAAGATCAATGATGATGACCTCAGCAATCATATGAGTCACTTAACATCCAAGCTGGTGTGAGCTGGGTGTCAACAATGGTCTTAGTTTACCTCCTGCAAGTTTCACACTTGTTCTCAATTCTTCTGAAGTACATGTGTCCCCTTGTACTTATATTTTAAATTTCTTTTTTTTTTTCATTTTGCAGTCACACATTTTAGAGAGACATTTTAGAAAATATATAGATTATGACCCTTTAATGGTTGTTTCTTTTTCATTTGTATAAAGACAGAAATATAATTTTTAAATGTCTCTAAATAAACAGCATGCGCATGTGGTCATAAATTGATAGACGTGGTCAGCAACAACACTCATTTGTAATCCTGCCACTTGTAGCCTCTGTTTCTTGTTGTTAGCTGACAGGTGTGGTCTTCTGCTGCTGCTTGTAAAGGTTTGACATGTTTTGCATTCAGAGGTGCTCTTCTGCTTATAATGAGTGGTTAATTGAGGTACTGTTCCCTTCCTATCAGCTTACAGCAGTCTGGTTGTCCTCCCTCCCCTCCCCTCCCCTCCCCTCTAACCGGTTGCAGCAGATGGTCGCCTCTTCCCGAGCCTAGTCCTTCTGTACGTTTCTTCCTGTTAAAAGGGAGTTTTTCCTTCCCACTGTCACCAAGAGATTGGTCATATGGAGGTTGTTTGATTGTTGGGATTTTCTCTATATTATTGTAGGGTGTTACCCACAAAATATAGCGCTTTGGAGACGACTGCTATTGTAATTTGGTGCTATATAAATAAAACTGAATTGAACTAATTTGGTCACTCTTTTGTGACCGCTGGTATCAACATGGCACTTTCTCCCAGAGAGAGTTTCTGAAATACTGTGCAATACTGGTGAACGCAAACATTTCTGCCACCAACAACATTCAAAGTCACTTAAAATTCTTTTACTTCTCCAATCAGTTTGAATTTCATCAGGTAGACTTGAAAATGTCTGCGTTGGCAGATAGCCACTCTCAATAGCGCCATGACCAGGTTCTCATGGCAGTGGCTGAGAGTCTAGACTTAGCTATTAATAGCAGCAAATACCATCATGATTCAAAAAAGACATCATTAGCTGGAGAAAAGCCTCACACACACCAACAAACAAATACAGGCCTATTTCACACAGCTTTGGACTGACAGATAGAAGTCTATCTTCAAAAGCAGTTCCCAAAGCTCATTGTTAAAACTTCAGTCAGACTATGGGCTGGAGGACCTTCTGTGAGCCAAGAGAAGGAGGATGCAGAAGCTTTGCAGGATGCTCATTTTGCAAAGTTGGACATTACAGGAGCTGCAAAGAGGAGGGCCATTCAATCTTTGAGTGAAGCTGCAAAGAAAGCTCATGGGTTGCCGGTAGGACACAACTTTCCTACTTTTAAGCAATAAAACTTGCAGCTAAAGCCTAGCTTAACAACAACAAAAACAACAAGCAATACTAATTTATTAATGTTTATATTTTCTTAATAAACCTGTAACAACTAATTTTGGATACTTAGGTGTAGGATTACAAACTGTAACCTCATTATAGTCACTTGAATAAAAATAAGTGCATTGGCGTTGTTTTTTCCCTTTTGTGTTTGTGGCTGCCAAACAAATCCAAATTGTGTGAATGTTATTGTCAGTCTAACTCCTGAGAGAAATGTCTTGCTCCTTAGGTGCCTTATGTTCTGTGTGTTTAGAAAAGCAGAGGCTGTAAACGATGCACTGTATCGCTGGTGGGAGACCATTACAGTGAAGTTGTGGGCCAGAGATCTGAACAATGAGGTGAATTGTGTTCAAAAGCTCAATGCAGGAGGGAGCAGCAGACTCAGATAATGATGGTCTGTAGGTTTGTCACTGACAATACTGAGTGGGTCTCTTGCTATATAAAAATATTGATCATAGCCCCTTTAATAAAATTTGGATTCAGCGCTGCAGCTGTTTCCAAGAAATTAAGGGCTTAAATTCTCCATTGGAGCTTTCTTTAAATGAAGAACTAAAAATGTAATCATGTGGTTGGACCAACTCCAGCCAAAGAGACTTTTCAAAACTCAGAAACCCTAAACATGCAACTTTTAAAAGGTGTATCACTGATAAATCCAATACTCCAATTAAGCCTTAATTAACTGCCACTTCTGTATAAACCATAATGGTGTTTGAACAAAGTTCCCATGGAAACATCTGTCAGCAGACTTAAATTTAATGAGCTGCGCATTTGATTAGTTGCACTCTCTAAACATGTAATTTCCTTCATGCTAAAGGGACAAGAGCTCTTCTACCAAGTTAAGCTCAAGACGATTACATGAAAACACTAAAGGTCACATAATTAATGTTAATCTGCTTTGTGAAAGGTCTCTGAGAAATATTTTGAGCATTTCTTAGAATATTTTGATATTGTTTATAATAAAGGAGTCTTGTTGGGGGACCTGACACCAGATGGTTCATCGATTCGCACGGGATTCATTTGCATCAACATCACAGCAACACATTTTGCATCATTAAATGGGCACTTTCATCTTTTCTTTAAAAAAAATGCTTCTTCTTATACAAATTACAAATGATTTGCATATGTTATGAACTTTGCAGCTACAGGCCCGCCCTTTACTTTTAATACTTACACCACCGGGTTAAAAAAAATCGCTTCCTAGGAAGCGATTTTGTAGTTTATACAACCAGCAAAAATAACATGACAGGATAGACTTCTAGCATCTTGGAGATCAAACTGAATCAGTTTCTTTTTGTCTTTCTGTCTATTTCAGTAAAAAAAAAAAAAATGCCAGTAATATCATTATTATGTGTATATACAGTGTAACATAGAGTTGTATGTAATTATTTTCAGTTGAGAAATGGCACAAGTGATATTTTGTATTTCTGTTGTGACATTGTGTCCTACTAGCCTTGTCTACATCTTTTACAAAGATTCATGTTTTTCATATGTGGCTTCCTCTGAAATTTAGGTCAAATTTCTGGCTCATACACACAGTCACAAAACTGTAATGACAGTCTTGTTTTCCTCTAAAAAGTCGAAAACAATTTATAGCAGAGGAGTTGCTGAGGCATAACTGCTGCCGGATTTACATCATTCAGTCTCCTACATTGAAAAGGTCAGGTTGTTATTTTTTAATATTTTTAGTTAAAGAAATTATATATAGCTCGCCTCTGCCATTTGCAACCACAGCACACTCAACGGTGAATTACAGTGCACTTTAAAAACCTTTTATATGGGCAGCCGTGTTCTGCAAGCAAGCACTTGTACGGGCTTTAGTGGGACAATGCTCTAAATGGAAACATTTGAAAAGCAATTTTTCTTAAAAAACAGGAAACTCTGTTGACTGTCTTATCATTTGCAATGACAGCTTGAGTTGGGAGGAAAAAAGTATCTGAAAATGTGCAGCAGGTTTGACATCAAAGCAAAGCCATAATTCGGTTTCTGTCATGATGAATCTCTCAGTGAAAGATGTGCAGTTTCGGTTTCCTTTTTGGCTGACATCGTCGTTCAGTCATTTTCAGTGCATCCATTCATTACATCTGAACAATCAGTTTTTCTTTTGGCTATGGGATAGCTTAGTGGGTGTGCTAGTGGGAGGTGCTTGGGCAACCATGCAAGCGACCAAGCATCAGGTGTAACAGACACTTTTTATATTGGCCAAGCCAAGAATTCAACACGGCCCTCCAAGATACACGTGCAGTAAATTAGAGCTGCTATAGCTGATTAGCTATGTGTTTCCTCAAGAAAGACTAATTTTAAAGGCATTACAAAACACGTAGGTGCATGGACTTGTAGTGTTTTAATTATCCTGTAATTTTAATAAATATTATATATATTTTGGCATTGAAAGATAGTGTGCTGGTGATTTTAAGACAGTCTTCTTCAGTGTTGACACTTGGGACGGTGTTGTTTAAGCTTGCGTCTGGCTTTGTAATGGAACTGTGGTGTGATTGCTTAGTTAGCGTGAGCGGTAAATTAAATTGAGCCCTCACGCCATGCTCCAGGCTCTAGATATCCTTTTCCTAACTTGAGCTTTAGCAGGTCCAGTGGGTATGTTTGGGGTTTTTTATTAACATATTTGCATTTTCCAGCCATCCACCCATCTATTTCCTTCTGCTAAATCAATTCAGGGCTGTAGTTGGACTGGAGCATCTCTCAGCTGTCACAGGGCAAGGAGGGGGGATTGCTCCCTGGACAGGCTGCCAGTCTATTGCAGTGCTAACCATTTACACTCGCATTCACAGCCAGTTTAGAATCACCAGTTAAGCCACATGCATGCCTTTGGGAGGGCGAACCCACCCACAGAACTCCATACAGAAAGGCCCCAGACAGCTTTTGGATGTGAATTCCAGTCCTTCTTGCCATGAGGTAATGGTAGAAGCCACTTTTAACTATCTGCATTTTTACATATCTATAATTATAACAAAACTGCAACAGCACTTGTGCAGTGTTTACTTAATTTCAGTACAGTGGTAACCCTTCTCTTGAGTCACATTAATATAAGTGTATCCCACGATCTTCATTCCTCTATTTCACCCTCAACTGTTCACTCATACGTTTCATGGTTATTAATGGCTAATTTTTAAAATGAGATACATGAGATCTGTAGCAACCAACATGTGTGGCTGTTACATGGGCATTTGTAGATCTTTCCTCTTCAGCAGGATTGGAAAGGATCCAGCTTCAGTTTCCATTGTTCTGATCTTTTTGACAATAACTGCACTTTGATGGCGTGTTAAGTCAGAAGGTTACTTGCAAAGCATTCGTGTAAACAAACAGTTCAGCAAGCAATTAATTAAACTACTGTCAGAGGGAGTCCTGCACATGCCTGTGAACACAGCTCTAATTATCTTAACTGTCACCATTCCCAGATCTCTCAGTCAGACGGCTAACTAACGTGTTGCAGATCAAACGTCTTTGGCAAATCCAACCTAGACTTTATTCCTTTTGGAGCTAAACTATCTTATTGGTATGTCTCTCACCCACTCTCTCTCCCCGTTTTCTCCTCCTCTCTCGCACTCGCTCTCTCTTGCTGTCTTTATAAAACTGCATTCAGCCTGAGCTCACTCACTGTGGAGAAGCACACAAGGAAGGTCTGCTCTTCACACTCCTCACACACTCAACTCATCGTTGCACTGAGAAACAGCAACACAGGTAGGTTATCGGATGATTGTTTTAATGCATTTTAATGTTATTGTAATGTTTTTTATTTCATTTTATTTCAGTGGTAATTTTTCCTTTTTCAAATATCTAATTAGAACAGAAATGAGCAGAGTGTTTCCTGTTTTTCAAGCTTTTCCAGTCACATGTAACACAAGCCTCACATGTTGGGACTCATATTAGTTAATTTCAGAATGTTATATATAATTGGCAACTACATCCCCTTTTTTTTCAATTAACGCATATCAAGCTAATAGCTTTGCATGCCAGGCTTCTTGGCATTGTGATCCAAGGGCCTGCAGCTGGATTTCTAACATAAAATCAGATTGCAAATAACTGCTGGCATTGACATGTGAAGCTTTCTATTGTTGGAGGGTGAGTCTGTGAACACAAAGGAACCAAACCGACATGCGTATGTCATCTAATGCTAAAGAAAACTGTTTTTGAACACTTAATTGTTCTTAATATGAAATATCTATTAGTGTGCCAAAATGAAAAGTTTAGATTTATAATCATGTATACTGCAAATATCTGAATGAGAAGAAATTAGAATCTTTTTTTTTTTTTTTAAAGAACAAAATACTAGTAAACAAGCATGGTATACAAAGCTGTTTCTGGGATGGACATATGAGAAAGATGAGGCTGCTGGAGAGCTGGCAGGTTTATCTGAAATCTTACACAATGAAAAACATCAGCATAGCAACAGGACACAAGGTGTTGGTCACCCTGCATTAGCGAAGACTCTTATAGGCAGATGTTTCTAGATATCTGGGCTCTTCTGCAGATGTACAACATAATATACATACAGCTTTCAACAGGAAACAAAAATAGTTAGTGGAGGACACTGAGTCCAACAGATGAAATAGACATAAAGCCTGAGAAGTATTTGGAAGAACTCCAGCAGCATCATCAGCTGAGAATCACCAAAAACCAATGAAACCCTCATACACCTATATATATAATACAATACACAGAATTCTGTCAGAAGTGATCTTTTTGAAAGATGAGAGTTTATTTGACCGGCCTGTAAAGAAACCCAAGGTCATCACTCGAGTTAATGGCAGTTAAGGAACCCTGCAGCAGGTTCTGGGTTCCTACAAAGCTCTGATGTAAAAAAACAAAACAAAAACTAAATCAAAGCATTAATATTGGGTTTAATATAGAGACAATGATATTAAGCCTTCATCTACTTAAGAGCTGTGGATAGTTCTCTAAAATGCTTGTACCAACCATGAAAAACGCCTTAGGTGATAATAGCATAATAATTTGTTGTTGTTTTTGTTTCACATATACAAAGTTTATTGAAAGCACTTTATATTTTGTCACTTTTTTGCACAGGACTCTGTCATTTTTTCCTTATTCACATTCAGGTTACTATGTCATTTGGTTTGAGCCTCATATATGTGGAAAGTAATTTGGTGGAGCAAAGTACTTTTTATTTGTGCAGATCTGATCTTTTTAACCACATTTAAGGCACCAGGGTCAGTCTTTTAGACCCATCAAAACCCATTTGGCGTATCGGCACTGAAAGAAAATCTCTACAAGTGTGAAAAAAGCCCCGTCATACATACAAATTATGGAGTGCATAATTTGTTTATTGCAGAAATCTTGTAGCTAATCTGTGTAAGAGGTTTAAAGGAGAGACGTATTCAATTGTACGTGAAATGAACCAAATCCTGAACAAGCACCAGCAAGCAATGGAGGAAATCTCAGTCTTTTCTTTTTTTCACACTCTTGGTGAGCATTAGGATTAGCATTGCATCAATGATAAAATTAATTTGAATGAAAAAAAAAGTCCTTGACAAAGTACAGTTCAGTCCTTAAGTTATTCTGTGTAGTGCTGCACTAAATAGCAGTATATGTGTCATCTGTAAAATCAAACAGAATGAGTACAGAGTCCCAGTCTGTGCTGCAGCTGTAAATGATGTAATCTGGTGAGGTGAAAAGGACAGAAAGATTTTCATGAAATAATGTGCAAAAACAAAACAACCACAATAATAAAGCTCATCGATTCTGGCTGAACGCCTTTTAGACGTCATTTCAAAACACCACTGCTTTGAAGGGAGGTTCCTGTTTAATCATCTATTTGCAAATTACTACATTTAGATAATTACATGACACATTGCACCAGGAAGCTGGCTTTAAAAAAAAAGGCTGTGAAGTTACTTTGCACAGGAGATTTATTATTTAGAAATTCAGAAATTTCCGTCCGGGTGCACCATGTAATGGCATCCCATTGCAATTTTGACGAGGTTACCAGCCTTGTAAACTCAACAATGCCTGCAAGAGCTAGCATGGTAGATAAATTAGTGTAGAATTGTTTTCCTTCATTCCTTTGCCATCCAGTCTAATGGAGTTCCAGGTGTCAGCTTAGAGGACAGGTTTAACAGCATCAGCGATTTTTGGCTCGCTGATTTAAAACAGTTTTTCGCAAATTATTTTGTCTAAAAGTAGAAAAAAAATTATTGGTATTTCTTTGAACTCTTCCACGAGTCTAATTAATCCGCAGACCCCGGGGTTGTTCGGTCCCACCTTACAGTTGCGAAGCTGCTTCTGGTTCCACAAAAACAAGGAAGCGGTTAATTTAATTTTACGCTAAAATGTTTCCCCCAGGTAATTAATTAACTTGAAATTCCTTCTCTGTTAGGTGACATGTGACAATAACCAGAAAGGGAAGCAACATTTTAATCAATTAATATAATGCATAAAAATGAAGCATCTTACTCATGTTGAATTATTCAGTTTGTGCGGAAAAGTGCTATAAGCTGTCAGCTTAATAATCACAGTTACAAGATGCACTATGTGCTCTAACACTAGATACAATCATCCAGGTTGACATTTTCAATATGCAGACTTAAGTAGAGAATGTATGGCGGGCTGTTCATTCATGTTCAAATGCATGAATAATAATCATAATAATGTCTTCTTCTCTTCTCTCCATGACCAACACTATCTGCGTGTTGCTTTTACTAAAGCAAATTGCTGTTCCGTTTTCCAAATGTCACAAATGGCTTACACCAGAATGTGGTTAAATTTTGTCCAGTCTTGGACTGAATGTATTTTACCTTTGGAAAAGTTAGAATGTCGTGTTGTTTCACTGTTTTTTTTGTTTTGTTTTTATAGTGCAGTTACTGGCAGACTGATTCTGCTCCCATGGAGGGTAATCACAGTGGTTTGACTGGAAGCACACAACCATCTTTGGTAGAAAGACAGACTGATGGGCACATTTATGAAGTTGCGGTACAAACCAACTCCACCAACCGCAGCTCCCAGTTTGCAGACGTGGCCTTGCTGCAAACCTTCAAACCTCTTATCATCCCCTTTTACGTTCTCGTGGTGGTGGTGGGTGTCTTTGGAAATTACCTGCTTCTTTACGTCATCTGCCGAACGCGGAAGATGCACAATGTCACCAACTTTTTCATTGGAAATCTTGCCTTCTCTGACATGCTCATGTGTGTGACCTGCGTCCCCTTTACTCTCGCCTACGCCTTCAACCCACATGGTTGGGTTTTCGGGCGCACCATGTGTTATCTGGTGTTCCTCGTCCAACCTGTCACGGTGTATGTTTCAGTCTTTACCCTCACTGCTATTGCTGTGGACAGGTGAGTTCTCCTCGTGCCATGCCCGATCTTGTTTTAGATCAAACCTGACCATTTGAATGAATTTGAATTCTTTTAAATGTTTTTGTTTTAGTCTTTCACTCTCTCTCTTGCTCCATACATATATACATCTCACAAATAATTAGAAAAGTTTGAAAACACATCACATCTCAATGGCAAAAAAATCCTGTTGAATATCTACACTGATATGGATTGGGTGATATGTTTGGTACAAAAGGCTGCCAATCCTTTTGATGATCAATTAAATGATCAGATCCTAAAAAAAGGACTTGAAAATCAAAATGAGAAATTGATGTAGTAAGTTCATTCATTTTCATTGCAGCAACTCCAAACTGTATTCGGCAGTTTGTACAAATCTCACGTGCTTGTATGCATGTCTGAAAATGTCGAGGGATCCTGCAAATGAGATGATGGCTGAAGTCCTGATCTCCTCCTAGATCTGGAGCTCCTGGACAGTTTGAGATGTAGCCTGGACTGAAACATACCGTCCCAGAGGTGTTCTATTGAATTTAAGTTAGTTGAGCCTGGGAGGCAGTCGGTGGTATCAATTGCTTTATCCTTCAGGAGCTGCCTGCATACTGTCACCACAGGAGGGGGGCATTGTCGTGCACCACGAGGAACCCAGGACCCACTGCACCAGTGTAGGATCTGACAGTAGGTCCAAGGCTTTCATCCTGATACCTAACAGCAGACAGGGTTCTGTTGCCTAGCCTACAGAGATCTGTGCATCCCTCCCCAGATCATCACTGACTCACCATCAAACAGGGCATGTTAAATGATGTTATAGGCCACATAACGTTCTCCAGACACCTTTCCCGTCTGTCACATGTATTCAGGGTGAACCTGCTCTCATCAGTGGTAAGCACAAGATGCCAGTGGTGGACCTGCCAGTTCAGATATTCTATGACGAATGTAAATTAGCCTCCACGGTGCCAGGCAGACACACTGTGGGGGATGTTGGACCCTAAGGGCATCCCTGTGGAGTCTGTTTCTGATTGTTGGGATATTCACACTGGTGATCTTCTGGAGGTCATTTTGTAGGGCTTTGGCTCTGGCAGTGCTAATCCTGTTCCCCCTTGCAAAAAGGACTAGCTATTGGTCCTGCTGAAAGTTTAAGCACATTCTACAGCCCCATTCAGTTCTCCTAGAGTATCTGTCTGACTCCTGGAGTCTCCTCCATGATCTTGAGACTGCTGGAAGACACAGTAAACCTTCTGGCATGGCACGAATTGATGAGTCATCCTGGAGGGGCTGGACTACCTGTGCGACCTCTGTAGGATCCAGGTATCGCCTCGTGCTACCAGTTGTGAAACTGAACCTAAATGTGAGAAATGATGAACAGTGAACAAATGTCAGTGGCCTCCACCTGCAAAGCCAGTCCTGTTTTGGGGATTGTCTCACTTTTGCTCTTCTAGAGTGACAGTTGCTGAAACTTACGAACAACTGCCTTTTTGTTTGTTGTTTCATGATCTGAAACATGGACGAAGTGTGACAAATATGCAAAAAGGAAAAAAAGAATAGAAATAAATCAGGAAAGGAACAAATAACTCTTCACAGTATATATGCGAGAGCTGTAAATTTGATTATAAATTGCAATTATTACTTATTATGATTATGTAGAAATGAGACATTACTTTAGAAATTAGGCAGATATGAAGGCAGACTGATTACTGAGTGCTTCCTTTTCATTGAGGTGACACTTAAACAGTAAAGATTTTCCACTCACGGTTAATCAATTTACGACTCATTAGAATTGAGTGTATAACTGAATGCATTTATTCAATTATGTGAGTCCCAAAACCAAATTATCCAGCTCTATAGGGTGTCCATCATTAAACCACTGAGACATGCAACAGACCTCAGATCTGAACGGGTCTGCTCACTGGACTCTTTAGTTAAGTTTCCAATTGTATTTTGCATTTAAACTACTGCAATGTCTTCTCCTTCTTTGGACATTAACATAAAATGAAAAGTCCCTTTTAATGAGAATATAATGCTGCTGTCATTTTGTGATGCACAACTGGGTTCAGTCTTAAAGTTTAAAATATAAATAATTCACTCTTTTTCCTCCTGGACTGTGCAGGTCACGGAGTCTGCTCTGTCTCTTCGAACAAATTTGATTGGCCTTTAGTGAAGCACGTTGAATGCAAAGTAACTGGTTATAAGAAAGTGATTGAACTTAACATTTATAGACAATGTTATGTAACACCACAGGCAATGAGCTTGTATTTGTAGGAGTTCACGATTGCATTAATAACCATCCATTAATTAAGGATGAGCACCTTCCCTTTCTTTTTTATAAAATACTGTTTCTTATTCATCGCAGATATTATGCAACGGTTCATCCCCTGAAGAAGCGGACCTCTGTGGCAACCTGTGCCTCTGTCCTCACTGGGATCTGGCTTCTGTCTTGTGGCCTGGTAGCTCCAGCAGTGACCCACACCTATCATGTTGAATTCAAAGAGGAAGGCTTCACTATCTGTGAGGAGTTCTGGTTGGGTCAGGAAAAAGAAAGACGTGCGTATGCATACAGCACCCTGCTCATCACTTACGTCCTCCCGCTATCGGCTGTTTTTGTCTCTTATCTCTGTATCACCGTCAAACTGAAGAATTGCGTTGCTCCGGGTCACAGGACGCAGGACCAGGCAGGCGCTCAGCAGGCTCGCAAAAGAAAGATCTTCCGGCTGGTCGCTCTCCTGGTGTCTGCCTTTGCGGTGTGCTGGCTTCCCATTCACGTGTTTAACGTGCTGAGAGACATTGACATTCACCTCATTAACAAGCGCTACTTTTTGCTCATCCAACTGCTTTGCCACCTGTGCGCCATGAGCTCCTCCTGCTGTAACCCCTTCCTCTACGCGTGGCTTCACGACCGCTTCCGCACTGAGCTGCGGAAGATGTTCAAGTGCCATCATCGCATTGGAGTGCCTGCCAATCACTGTGCCGCCAGCGTGGTATTGTAATTGACTATTGAAGAGCATCCACTATCGTTAATTTAGTATCATTTTCTGACTCATCCTGAGTGCAAATGGAAACACTGGTCTCACCAGCAAACATTCATGGTAATGCAGTCATTAGTTATCAGGTGGTTTGTAGGGAGCATGAAAATGTGCATTCATTTACTTAGCAATTCCCCCAAAAATTATAAAGTAGAGATTGTGAGCAAATAGAGGATCTGTTAAGTGGCATGATCAGTAGTATTTAGGCGGGAATAGCACCTGTTTATTTAATATCTTGTGTAAAAAGCTGATCGTTTAAGACGAGAGCAGCGAAAACTCAGAGAGCCCAAACCAGACTAAAGCATGCATGAGTGCACCCAGCTACTTTCATGTTTACTTAGATCCGCACATTTCATTTGTATGGGTTGCCATGTGCCACTAGCTGAAAGATAAGAATCCCTGCTAACATGGGGGGAGGGTGCATATCAGCAGCGGGTTTCATAAATATCAGGCAGTTTGAATTCAGACTTCTCTGTCATGGACCACGGGGCTGTTTGAAAAGAAATGTTAATATTAAAAAAAAAAAAAAAAGGTTGTAATAATTTGTTTTATAGTAATATTTCCAGTTAATTGGGGTAGATACATCAGAAGGGTTTCAGTTTTAATCAAAAATGACAGAGAACATGTCAGATGGGTGTAGCTTTACTGGATATGAATAGCAAATTAAACCAGTTCAAATTGCATTTGGAAACCACAAAGGTGGTTGTTTGCACCAGGGGGGCTGCTGTCAGAGCTAAGCTTTGTGTAGTGCGAAATTAAATTCATCAGCTTGGTCCCTAAGGCCTACATTTCCTGTATTTGATAAAAACGTGGCTTAAGTCATCAAATTATTTTTGATAGCATAATATAATTGCTGCAGAAAAATAATCATATCGTGGCAGTTGGCTCGTTGTTGCTTTTTCCGTGCTGTGGTTTCTCTTGCTTCCGCTAGCTTTTGGAAGTTTGTACATAATAGGAAAGACTGGTTATCCAGGCAGACAATGTAAAAAAGAAAAAAAAAGTCATGTTAATGCAGCTTTCTAATAAAATTGTCTACTGCATTTACCAATATGTTACACTGAACTGATAACAGATGAGCTGCCTGGTTGTTTACACCGTCTTTAATCCAGTTTTATTTAGTTTGCACAGCAGATGTTATGCTTCTTGCTTTGTGTTCTCTGTGTGCACATCTGTGCCTCTGCAGCAGAGTCAACACATTTCAAATGTTTAAACATGCTCTCTTTTTTTTTTGCTCTTTCCCCATCATGTTCTTATATAAAAGGACACATTATGAATACATTGCAAAAAAAAACAAGTGCTGTAATGATCACATGGTATTTAAAATGATGTGGTGTGACGTGTAATAACAGTATACTGTAATGTGTAGCGTGGAAAAACAGATTAAATCCAGAGATAAAATGACCTTGCAGTTTCAGACCAGCCTGATGTGTGATGGCAGTACGGGAAGCAAATTATATCCAACTTGGTCAGAGTGCAGCTGCCCAGCTGAATTTACTAATTAAATGGAAGAGGAGGATTAAAGGTGTTGTCTGCATATCAATTAGGCCTGTTTAGGACACTGAAAAGAGTGATAATTTATTGATCACCCCAATCACGTCAGTATGCTTGCTAGTTGCCAACAAAGATGTTTGCTTCATGCAGTTGGTGTTTTTCAGCACTAACACCCAGTTATATAGGTGGAAACCGGCACCATCAGCTCAGTCGGTCATGTATGATTTTGTTTATTTTATTTTTGTGGTTTACTTGCTGATGGAGCTATTTTTAATATTATCTGTGCTTTTTTCTTGTTTGTTTGTTTTGTTTTGTTTTTAACAGAGAAGGGAAATCATCATTTTGGACTGTGGTTTTAAGTGGATTGTTAGCTAATGTTAGCAATGTGATTAGCAAAATGGATTTATAAACCACACAGGTTCAACACTCAGCACATGTCTGATGCTAAAAATATTAAGCTGCAAAAGTCTTCATTTCTTTATTTTTCAGCCAGACTTTCTTTTCATTTTTTAAGGTGGTCTTGGGCACTAAGAGATTTTTATTTTAAACATTTGTTGCTATTTTGGTCATTTTCAGTCATTTTCTTAGGAATGTCCCATTTGCTTATAAGCTTAATACTGCCCTGAGCATGAAAAAGGGACCTAACTCAAGGGATGAACCAGTAATGTGATGCACATAGTAGATAATTCAACAAAGAATTCATTTTAAGTGGCTCTTTGTCACTAGCAGCATGTTGCAAAAGCTCATCATCTTATCTTTTAATTTCTTTCCTTCAATCTTTGAAAAATGCCAAAAATAGCACAGTTAAAATTATATATATATTTTTTTACCAACATTGTGATTCCCAAAAAGCTAATACCTGAAAACTTTCCAAATCTCTGCATGGTGTGCAGTGTGTCCTTAAAATAAAAGGTAATTAGACTATAGTGGAAGATAAAAGAAAAGAGTCAGGCCAAGAAAACCCCCAGATGAACAGTACCTGAAAGTCATGTCCTTAAGAAAAAGAGGGGAAGAAATCCAGCAAATCCTGAAAGATGCATCTGGCCCACGAAGCTATTCTTCAGGACAGTAAACAGGGTGAAAAGGCTGAGGTATGGCTGGATTGAAAATCAGTCACAACAGGTTTTATAAACTGATGTCTACAAATTTTACCGTTTTAGTTCAAAAGAAGTATTGGTCAGAAGAGAAGTACAACAGTGAGTATCTACAGCCATCTGTAAAACACGGTAGAGGCTCTGTTATGTTTCGACTGCATTTCACCCAAAGGTGGAAAGCATCTGATTGGCAACAGCTTCATTTTTCAGCATGACAATGATCCTAAATACACTGACAATGCAGTAAAAACACACCTGGATAGAAATACAAAATGGTCAGTGGCGGTTTTTGATATGGGCGCATTTTGGTGATTGGTGAGGCACTGAAATGTTTTCAATTGCCCATTTGCGGCGAGTAAGGGCGCCGTTCATTTACTAGGTGCGCTCACTGCTTGCTGCACAGGGAGGAGAAGAGCAGGAAGGTGGGGGATTCTCTGGCTGACTGGAGCGGCACCCAATAACTAGGGCTGAATAACGTCACTGATTTCTAGAATCGATTTGATTCTGAGTCACAAGGTCCCGATTCGATTTGATCCATGATTCAGTTCGATTCGATTTGAATCAGGGAAATTTTGTCTCAGACATTTAGAGATATTATAATTCTTATCATTTATCAGTACATATTCATATTTTTATATCTATAAAAAGAAAGCTGACACTTGAACTTCATCAGCATCACAGCAGATGCCTTTGTGTCAAAGTAACATAAAACACAGAAAAATATGTAGGAGATTTTCCTGGCCTGGCTTTTAATAGCAGATAGCCACCTTAAAAATATTTTGCAGTAGAACAAAAACTGAAGAAAACCACGAATCAACATATAAACATTACCTGATGCTGCTGAAGTGAAGCAGAGCAGTTACAGACCTTTAAAGACACACCCAACCGTTTTGCAATTTCGCATTTTTTAAAATGTTTTTTATTTCTTTAGTATTGAACAGCAGAAATGAGACTGTCTTGTCAGCTAAATTAAAAAAAACAATGGCCAACAGCGCAGTACATAACGGTAGAGTGGTGTTAATGCAGAAAACAGAAATTTGAGATGGGAAACTGTTCTTGAAGTACACTGAGAGAGAGAGAGAGAGAGAGAGAGAGAGAGAGAGCTGTGGTGACGTGTGATTTTATCATGGTGGAAGCAAAACAGCAATAGTAAGAGGGAATTTATGACGATGTTTATGTGAAGCGAAATGTGAAGCGTAGTTTGGATCTTCTTTTGCTGCTGGTTCAGTCAATTTTGGTTGGAGACAGACAAAACTGCACCTTCAGAATCTAACGCAAAAAAAAGACGTAAACACAGAGGACGGGCCCCACGTATCAGAATCTGCGAGCTGTCGGCTTTCAGCCCCGACGGCGTGTTCGTGTACGTACCATCAGGTGAGATTCTGTTGCATCATCGGGTCCGCGCTTTGTGTTTACATCTTTGTGCAGAATCCGTGTACCTGCTCTCATTTACTGTTTTAGCTGTTTGGTGGTTGTCGAAATTTTATGAGGTTTAACCTGAGATTCTGGTGTTTTGGGCAAAATAAATGTATATTTAAAAATCGATTCAGGATTTTAATGAATTGATATCACTTTATTCAAGCTATAATTGATTTTTATCAGAAAATCAATTATCAAAACCCACCCCTAGTAATAACCAGCTCGCAAAATAAAACTAAATAAAAACAAACCAACAAACTAGGGACGTCAACGTTAACAATCTCATCACGATTAACGCGATTAAATTTTTTTTAACGCCATTAATCCATCTGGAGCGCAGAATGACTCAAAATCCCTGAAACGTCTCTGTCAATGTATTTCGGACAGTTTGTCCAAAGTTTGTCCATTCTGTGCTCCAGATGGGTTGATTGTGTTAAAAAATTTTAAACAACTTAACGTTGACAGCAACAAACATCAAAACACAAAAACAGAAGACATTCTGACAAACTTATAATTTGCACCGGTATATTTTCTAAATTTTATCACACACATATACGTGAAAAGTGAGCGCGAGGGCCCTCGTGCGCCTGCTTGCTGCTGCTGCTGCTCACACATAACCTGTTGAAAGGGGAGAGGGCATGCTGCTTCCAAATAGTCCACGTTTCATCCTTAATGTTGTCAATCCAAGCTTTTTATGTATTAATTATTTTTCCTGAGCTGTGTGAATTCCCAGAAGAAAAAAAACCCCTGTACAAACCGAATCTGTGCATTAGGATGTAGGTCTCTTAGTTTATGTTGTGGGGTTGGTTGGGTGTTGATACTGGAGTGAGAAAATTACTGATGAAAGATGGACGAGAAAGGTCAAAGCCATCAGGTCCTCAGTTTAGAAAAAAAGAGTAAAGAAGAAGAGGAGAAACGAGCAACGATACAGTTAAGCAGATGTGTTTTTGGATAATGGCAGGTATTATGTATCCTGAAACAAGATCACATTCATTAGTGGGGATTGGGAAAACTTCTGTTTACCTTTGTTAGCCACTTGGCTATGACAGTAAACAGTAGACAGACAGTAGACACTGATGAGGCTTATTGAATCTTTTGGACTGTGGTCAGCACAGTTTTAATAGCCAATTAATTGGAAGGGATGTATTGTTGATTTGTCTACTATTCTCAGTGTATGATGAATTATAATGACTGTTTGTGAGCCATTTGGATACTCTCTCTCTTTGTCACTATATAAAACATTTATCTTGTTAAATTCAGTATAGTTCCAACAACAGTTTCACAATAAAATATGTTAATGTATAATCCTTAATATGTTTTGTTGTGTGT
>VUQR01009862.1:0-28139 GCA_015108515.1 Hemichromis elongatus | reverse complement strand
TCACGGTCCTGGGCCCTCTTGGCCCAGCGTTTTGTGTTTTCATGTTTTGAGTTTATTTTATTATTATATTCTTTGCCCTTGGTGTGATGTATTTCTGTTCTCTGTCCTTTGTGGTTTGTGTGCTGTGCTGCTCTCGCTTCCCTTCCCTCTCGCTCTCTTGCCCTCTCGCTCTCTCGCTCTCTTGCCCTCTTGCTCTCTCACGCCCTGCTCTCGCTCCCTCGTCAGCCCCAATTCCTCCCAGCTGTGTCTCCCTCCTGTTCTCACTCTCCTGATTGTTTCCCCATGTATTTAAGCCCTGTGTTTTCCTGTGCTCCCTGTCGCGTTATACCATCACAAATGTGCCTGTGTGTTTCCGTCTCTCAGGTTTGAGTTATCTCCGGTTTTCTTATGTTCCGTGCTTCTTTGGTTTTGTTAGTCCTCCAGCCAGCAATAAAGCTGTGTTTTCCGTTACCCTCACCGCCTCTGAGTCCTGCCTTTCCTGGATCCACACCCCCACTCACCTGCTTACACACAGTTCGCCGTGACACTGACAATATTTAAGTGTAACTCTTAAATTCCCATGACCATAATGCTCTCACACACACGTACCCGAATACATACACGTAGCACAATCAAATTAGTGTCCCATACCTCACCTGTCTTTAAAAACAAAACTCACCTGTCTGTTGCATTTTGTTACATCTGTGTTATAATATCTGTGCGCTCGATGGTAACTATACGTGTTTTTAAACTTTTAGTTAAAAAAGTTTGTGCTCACGTTTTCTGATGGTCGCTCACACGGTTCCTCAGCACATTAATCTGGAACAAAGAAAACATGCACGTGTCACTCTGACCAGGTCTCCCTGATGCCATGTCTTGATTTCCTTGACATGTCGAGCACGCACCTCATATTTCTGTCTGGTGAATTGGTACTGCAGATCAAACTTCTCTGCCTCCAACTGCTGGATCCACTCCCACAGCTCCTTAGCTTTCTCCCTGGAAAACAAATTATTGTAACGAGATTTATTTTGATTATATTATTACTTTAATTTTTTAATTTGTGTATCGTAAAGGAAAAAAATGCAAGAGCTATTGTGCGATATAATGATACATGTGGTGGGAGAAATTATTTCATGCCCGGCTGAATTTGTGTGCTTACTTACAAAGAAAATGAAGGATCTCTAGTCGAACCAAAAATCCAGAAATAAAACCTCCACATTACAAAAACATTATAAATTGATTTGCATGTCATGGACAGGTATTCTAGATATAGAGTTGAGATCCCCTTGATTGATTAATTATTTTTGGTTCATATTCGGTCTCTCTCCATTAAAATGAAACCACGATAAAACATTTCTTTGTACGTGAGCAAACCCACAAATTCTAAATTATATTTTCTGTGTTTGAACCCACTTGAGTCTTTCCTGACTCATGTTCTCGATGTCCAGAGATTTGCGCCTCTCATTCAGGATCTTCTTCTTCTTTTCTCTCTCTGTTTGCCTCTTGCCACTCCGCTTGTCTGTCTTTAAAAACCAAATCGTTTTCTGTTATAAAATTTACAAGCATAACTTTTTGGAAACCCTCACTGTTAAAAACTCCACTGACTCACCAGCTTTTGCATGTAACCTCCAAAGTGGAGGCTGGTGAGGGTTTTCTTTTTCTTTGCGTCATCCTCTGCCCTCTTTTTGGCCTCCTCCTCCTCTTTGCGGATTCTCTCATCCTAGAGGACCCCGAGAGAAAGACGATCCGAGGTGAAATGTGTGCCGCTTCATAGACTGTGTTAAAGCGCCTAGAACAGGACTCTACCTCAAGACGCTTCTGTCGCTCTTTATCTCGCTCGCTGCGAATTCTTTGCTGCTCTGCTCGCTCAGAGCGACGCTTCTCCTGAACAACAGATCATCAAATCTCATCAAAACAAATCCTAAAGCAGAACATGTGATTGGCTATACTGTGGTGCACTTACAATCCTTTCTTTGAGCTGAATGAGCTCCTCTTCTTCCTTCTTTCTGCTTTCGAAGTGAACCTCGATTAAAGTTTGAAGCTCCATCAGGTCCTTCTCCATTCTCTTGCGATGTATATCCTGTTGGATTCAGTGACCCCAATGCTATGTTATGCTGATGCACATATTTGTTTTTGGTCCTTAATTGAAAGCAGGCTTAGACAAAGTTATAAATATACAGAGTGAAAGCTGTGAAGACATGTCTACTCCACCCTCAGACCTGTACATATTTAACTCTACATAATACACCAGGATACAGAAGTCCATGCACAGTGTAGTACTGTATTGTGTCACTTACATCAAAATCCACCCTCTCGCCATCTGGGATCTTAGGGGGAATAAGGTTTGGCATAATAAATGGCCTGAGAAAACAGGAAAAGATATTAAGTTAACAAGCCTGAGTTAAATAAGGACAATTCATTTAAAAAAAAAAAATTAATAAGAGGAAAATTTAGTCGTGATGACAGTTGGTGTCAAATAAGGATTAAAAACAATAAGCATGTGCCAAGAAAATGTCCCCTCTGTGTGTTTCCACGTGTTTCTGCCTGTTGCTGCTCAGAAGTAGCTGCATATCTGTATTTTTCTACAAATCAAGACCAATGCTTCAGTATAATTTTGTATAATCTGTGGTAATACACAGAAATGAGAGCAAATATGGATTTTCTTTTTTGTGTCTCTCTGGTCTGGCACTGTCTGATCTTTGAAATTTTACTTGTCTACACACTATCTTTATTAAATTAAAGTAATTAAATCTGCACAATAAAACAGCAGTTAAAACACAGCCACGTATGGTCAATTCAACTCTCAAAACAAGCACATTTAAAAAAAAAAAAAAAAAAAAAAAAAAAAAAAAAAAAAAGGAAATTTAAAAAAAAGAAGGGAACAGAGAATTAAAGAAGAAATAGATATCAGTAGGTGCTAAACATATGCAATTAAAGGCACAGCACACATAGTGAGCAATCAGACTGGTGACGTTGATTTTTGAGATTAAGATGTTGATGTAGAAGGATCGTATCAAGCAACCTCATCGAGTTGTGAAAATTTAAGTGGCTTGCTGCTTGTTTAATACATAACAAATAGATTACAGTGGTATCAGTCTTCTCTTTGATTATTTGTGTGTTGTATGTTTGTTATTCATAACCATGCTATAGTAAAATGCGTTTATCCGTGGGTGTTACTTACTTGAATTTTGGCTTGGCCTCCTCCTCCTCTGTTAATGAAAGAAAGTCAAGCAGGAAGTATGGATGAGCTAGTGTCGACCACACATTAATAATAAGACCGCACAAAAACAATAATTCTGCCAATCTGCCCCGACAGGTTATGGCAATGAAGTCTGTTTACACCATTTGTGCTAATAATAATACATATAATAAATTTTTAATCACTTTGATCCAGTGTGATTCATAGCAGGGTGGAGAACACCCAAGAACAAGAGAGTCACAAAATGAAATTCCCATTTATTTACCTTCTCCCTCCTCTCCTTCCCCCTCTCCATCTGAAACCAAAATAATATGCTTGAGAGAGGGTTTGTGATAGCACATCTCAAATGAGTGGGCATTACGCCATAGTAAACGGCAGTGTTTTAGTGAGTGATGATGGCCCAAATGACAGTGTAACTGAGACAAAGGGAAAGACTGAAAGAGAGCACCGAGGACGTCAGGCGCTCATCTGTGAAGAGTTGCTTCATGTGTCACATCGCATGAATGCACTGGAGAGAAGCGAGACGTTATCTAGAGATGCAAGCACTGATAGCAAATGGTGCCTTACTAAAGAATGTCTGGGATGAGTGACCTTTGAATGACCCAAATAATTATGAGTGAATACCCTAAAAATTTTAGTTTTACTTTAACAGGCTTTCTGCTAAAAAAGCAGCTAAGTTCTTTTTTTGTTTTCCTAACCAGACAAGAGGATAACTAAACTAACTAGACTGCGCTTTAAACAAAAAGAGTCGTCTAGCCAACTGATAGACCCAGACTGTTCTCCTGCCAACATGGCTCATTAGAAACTGAACTGGAAAAGGAAAGGGTGTAGCCATGATTTTTTTTGGCACATCAACAAGTCGCCAGTCTTTTGTACTTGTGGAAAGTGACAGCTCACACGGTGTTGATTTATCGGTATAAAGGAGCCAAAAGGTGAGAATAAGTCTAACATCCCTCCCATTTCAAATGATCTGGCTGTGGGAGCAGGTGAGACACCGAAACAGTGAAAAACACCTAGTTCTGACTAAGAAACAAAAGCCTTGAGGCTGGGAGGGACTGGAGGACTACTCTCAACCCAGCTGGTGCTTCTGGTGTGACTAAGAAAAGCTGCATGCTTGATCCTCAAGTGCAGACTGTCACATACCAAAGTGAAATGTGACTGAGATAGCACGTTATCTCCCTGCCTGTCTATGAGTGATGGTTACTGGTAAACTGCATTAATCATCATCACTGTGTTGACAAGACAGGCCCAAAACTATCATTTGTCCCATTAGGTAATCGCTGACAGCATCCCTGACCCAGACTTTACTTTTAATAGCGTCTACCTTGTTCTTCATTGGCCTCCTCTTCTGCAGTAGGTTTGTCTTCCTCCTGTGGAGCCTCTGGTGGAGAAGTAAGCAAATAATGACTTATCACTGAAAAATGTTAACTGTCACTAGGTCTGAATAATCACTCTCCCTGATCAATAACCTCTATTAGTACAGTCCCAGGGAAAGAAACGAGATGAGTCATCCTGTAAACATAACTGATATCTTCAGTCTTGTCTGATTCTGTTGAATGTTTTGCATCTACATCATATGATTTTTGTTTTTGTTTTTCTTGGACTGAAACTGCTCTATAAACAACCAGGCAAAGAGCGAACATAGTATACTGTTTCCAAGCAACAAAATCACCCTCGAGGTTGCTATCAATGAACTGTGCCAGAGAAAAATTGACATTAAATCTGCCAAAACGCTCAAGTAGTACCTTCCTCTTCCTCCTCCTCCTCCTGCTCCTCCTCCTCATCTACCCCCTGCTCCTCTGATGAGCAAAGCAGAAAAGTAGTTAGCAAAGCGATGATCAGCAGGTGAAGTAAGTAAACAGAGTAAGTAAAGTAATATAAGCAGGTTAAATAAATAAAAATAGAATAGCTAAGCAAGCAAAGTAAGTATGTAAAGTAAAAGTGAGTAAGAAAGCAAATATATTTATAAATCTCTTTCAAAGTTACTTTAAATGCAGTTATAAATGAAGCTCAGTCACAGCTCTGCTAACTGCTGCCCACCACTCCTCCTCGCACTTGATGTGTGCTATTGAAACGTGACAAAAGCATTCATCGATGACCTTGACACTCATTTATAAATATCGGCACCTAAGCCGTCAGTACCTTCAGCGGCCTCCTCTTCTATGTCGTGCATCCAGGGAAAACGCAGAGAGAAACGTGAACAATCTTTTCACACAATCAGAAATGCAAACTCTACAATCGTGTTTCCAGCACACAAAGTCATACCAGTTATTGATACCTACTAATGAAACATTGACTTATGAGTAATCGTAATAAAAGCATTTGATGAGCACGTTGGACTTTTGCCATCTGTACATGGTTTGCTCATTTTCAATCTAAATGTGATCCTTACCTAAACCGCACCACGATGCCACTAAAAAGAATAGAAAAGAAAACTTTCTGGCAGGAAGCCCTTAAGCCAAACTTTACACTAGCAATTCTTGACTTCACATATAATTAGTGCTTTTGTGTTACATTATAATTAGACTTACCATGAAAACAGTTTTACACTGCAATTCTGTAACTCTCACACATACATGTAATGACCTCCTCCTACACCTGACTAGCAGTTGACAAACAGGCATAACATTTACGTTTGATTTATGGATGAACTTGACATTTCATTCAAACTACACACAATTAGCAACATGTCTTTACAATCCTCTTAAATCCTTGCAATAGCACATTACACTGTACAGCAGTTTTATGTTTTTACATCACACTCGTCGGATTACCCAAGAGAAAGCATTTGCCTAAACAACACGGTTTTCCTTTTACACATCTTTCCCTGCCGTGACTGCATTGTGTATGATGAGTCATGATGGGCTTACCTTCCACCTCCCTGTGAAAATGAATCACATGAGGGCGTTACTATTATGATGAAAAAGACAAATGCATGACAGTATAAAATTATAACACAGTTGCTGCAAAGAAACTATGTGTCAGTGACAAATGGTGGATGTTCTCATTTGGAAGTATTTTTAAGTAGAAACGAAATCCAACCTACTCCTCATATTCCTCCACCACTTCCTCGTTGTCTGACATGATAGGACGCGTTCAGGTGTGCTGAAAAAATGCCAATAACTATTTTTTTTTCACTTTCTGTCCAAATCATAACTACAATAATTTCTGTTTAAAACACTTTCTTTCGTGTCCACACGGGTTACGTTATAATTAGTAAATCGTACCTGAGGATCAGATGAAGGGATGAAGAAAGAGACCCGGAGAAAGTGGATTTGCAGCACAAGATGGGTCCCACTTTCACTAACGGGAGAGTGGGGTGAGTGTCAGAGGGTGAAGGACTGACTGTGTTGTGTGGATGAGGCTTTAGGGCCCCTTGTTGTGTTATTAATAACTTTCTAGATAGCATGTACTCTCCATTATCACCATTTCCCAAAAAGGCCGCTGTGTGCATGACTGTGGGTTGCAGAGCCAAAAAGATCACAGACAGCTGATTCCCTCACACACACACACACATGTTGTGTTTTCATAACTTGTGGGGACATCTCATTGACATAATGTTTTCCCTAGCCCCTTACCCTAACCATTAAAAATGAATGTCTATCCCTGACCCTTACCCCTAACCTAACCTAACCATAACCTAATTGTAACCCTGACACTAAAACCACATTTTGAGCCTCACAAATCCCTTCAAACTTGTGGGGACCGGGATTTTGGTCCCCACAAGAATAGTAATACCCGTACACACACACACACACACACACTCTGATTTCCTTGTATGGCACCTTGTTGTAGACGAAACACAGGCATGGAGCACTTATCTATACGCACCCCGGTCCGAGATAAGGTAAAGTGCGTTTATTCATCTAGGACTGTTTAAAAATAAATAGTGACAGACAATTATAGTAGTAAAAGATTTTATTATTTAGAAAGGCAGAATCTCGTCCACAAGTCCAGATAAAACCAACAAAAAAAAAATAAAAATAATGGCAAATTAAACAAAACTCACACATTACAACTCCAGCAATCCCAGCAGTGTAATTCAGTAAAAGGTTTAATCCTTAAAGCCTTCACCTGTTTAAAGTGCTTAAAAAAAATTACGCAACATTAAGGCGAACAAATAAAACATCACTCTTTTTGGGGTACCTTAATGTTTGAAAGTAGGCATACTTATTCTTAAAGAAGCAATGCAAAAGTGTATGATAGAAGCTTTTTAACTTTAAAAGCAGTTTCCTACTTTTCAGTCTTCTAAAGCTAAAACACAGCAGGCCATTTCTCTCTCTTCCTCCTGCCTGTTTTGTGCTTTGACAGTAAAGGGGGGAAAAAATCACTCAGTCATCAAATCCGTTAATCTTCCAAATCTCTGCCTCTCCCTCGCCATCTTAAAATCCTGCAATCCTGCAAATACAGGCACAATGAGAACAATTTATAATTGAAGGAACACCTTTAAAGTTCAGTGAAACATCTATGGCTTCCTCATGTTTGCTTCATTTGTGGAGTTGGTAAAACTCCCTCCACAGCAGTGACTAGACATGTAAGACTAACTCAGTAGCACTTGTTACAATATGGGGCTGTATCCTTACCTGTTGGACATTAAATAAACTTCCTTCACTTCAGATTTTTCCAGGGCTGGTTTTTGAGACACTGTCTTCACCTCTGTTTTCAAACAGGCTCCTCTTACTAGAAATGTCCACATGTCTCAAATCCTACAAATCAGAGACAGAATCATTAATTACAGTTCATTTTACAGCAAAGAGGGGAAAAAACACACTCCATATGCTTTAAATCTGGAGTTTTGAAATATTTGTGAACCAGGGACCTCTTAAAGGGCAAATAGTTTTTTTAAACACACCCTAAAATGGTCTCTATGTTGCCTGACAATTTGGACTGACACAAATATCTCTTCATGGTCAACAGATAGCTGCTAAAAAGCCGTGGCACAAAGCAGGAGCAACGGGTCACTCTACTCTGACAAAAGTGAGTGATGTTTGGACAGATTAGCACGAAGTGTCAGTCATGTCAGTATTTCTATAGGCGCCACAGATAACACGTCAAGGACTGCCAGACATACTGAGAGAGACCCTCTGCTTTAAACAGTCTGTTTATGAATTTCACCAGATAGATATTGTTTTTGATAAGCTATAACAAAGATAAGATTTCTGCAAGCAAAAAATGTATTGCTAAAACTAACAGCAAGTTGGGTATGTCTAAATTCTTTAGATCAAATTCTTTGAGCTACTTTTTTAAAGATAATTTTCCCATTCATTTAATGCCTAAATTACTTTACTTAGTTTACCAGAGTAGAAAAAAATCTATGTTTAAGAAGAATTAATTAATCAGAACTTTCTTCATTATTAATGACAGTCAAACTATTTAAAAGTTAATTAAATGTAAGCAACACAAACAACAAACTGTTGTCCTGCTCAACCAGGATTTACAGCTCAAAGAGTAATACTGCCCCCTGGCTTCCATATACTGCACTTACAGCAGGACTGTGCGAAGACCCAGCTTTGTTGGTCTTGTTGAGCCAGCGGTTGATCCGCTCTGACATTCCTGATGTGAAGCCTCTAATTTCCTGAAATCAACAAAAGTTACAAAATCATTAGTTAATTAATGCTACGCACACATCTAATACTGAAAGGAGCCGGTTGGCAAATGATGACTGTACCTGTCTGGAAACTCCTGGACTAGTGGGGCTCTGCGCCTGCTGCTCTTTCTCAAAGATCTCTCTCTTCCTGGACACTTCTTCCAGCAGGACCAGAGTCCTCTGGGTTACATCTGGGAATCGAGTCAGCTCAGACTTCTGTGGATGAAGAGCCAAGAAAAGACCATTGGCGACTGACAGCCGTTATATGCTACAGAACAAAGGAACATTTCCCCTTTAGTACATGCAGGGCTGAGAGTCTGACCTGTGCTGCCTGAGCCAGTCTCTCCATCTTTTCCTGGATGGATCTAGATGAAATCCTCTGCCTAGAGCTGGGAGGACAGAATACATTCATGTAGTTGTACATGTGTAATCACTTACACTCAATAAAATGTAAACAAATAAATAAAGATTAAAAAAAATTGTCAATACAAACTCACTTCCTCTGGAAAGATGATGCTTTGTTTTCATCCTCATTTTGGTCCTGCTTCAAAACAAAGACAATCAACACTGAAAATTTTTACAACATTGTGTCAGCAATACTAGCAGCTCTTCAGATCTCATCATCTTAAAACTGTAAATATAATGGTGTTTTTGTGAAGTGCCAAACTAGAAAATAATGGATAACCAATGAATGAACCAATGATTACTGATTATCAATCATATTAGGTGAAAGTAAGTTAAAGTTGTCTTACTGTGTTGGATTCAAACTTCTTGGAGGCCATCCTCACACTTGAGCTACAACAGAATAAGCAAGTCAGCAATCAAACTAAGGGAGGCTGATACAAAACAAATGTGAGGGTTTTTCCTTACCTCCTCTGGAGAGGAGACGCATCCTCTTCTTTCTTTCTCATCATCTGTGGAAGACCAAGCCTGTGTGAGCGTGTGTTAGCGGCACTTACAGTTGCCCAAATGTCAACAGCAAGTGACCTGCTCAGTCATCCTCTGTACTGGGATGTGTTTGGGTGTTAACAAAGCAACCAGTCAGCAGTAAAAGCTGGTCAATATTCATGTAGCTATTAACATGAACTGGAAGCTTGACAGGCACAAGCAAATTATCCTGAACTGATAGTCTGAAAAGCTGATGAAGATAAAATCGTGTTTTAACAGTCAAATTGGCAAAAGTTCATGCTGACGTTTGCCAGGAAGAATGCATGAATGGTTTTTTGTCCACGTGCATGCGCATGCATTTGTGTGCGTGTGTCAGTGTTTACCCTGAAAGATACAGTCCTGGAGCTCTGTCTGATGAAGGCAGGTTTGTTCGCCTGTTCAAAGTTTCCACTGCTGGAGCTATTCACGCTGGTCTGAGAGAAAGTAAAATAACTTAAGTTTGCTGTGTAAGTGGGCTTTGGCACTTTGTCAGAGTTGCAGGTACCTCTCTGGAGCCTTGATTGTTTTTACCAGCATAAAGACCTTTTACCATTTATAACACCAGAGGGTGCTAGTGCCCTGACTGGATTGATAAGATGCAGTGTCAGTGCTTAGCAGGCCTTATGCAGCATTTGACAACCAAAACTTGAAGCTGAGACGAATATGTTTATTTGTGCATTTATTTGTGTTTATTTGTGTGGTGTGTGGCTGAATTACCTCCTGCATGTGCCCGTTTTGAACAGGGCTTTGAGCTCCCCGTGGAGATGGACTGTGGCAGGGTGAAGTCCAGTCCTCACGAGGTGACCAGGGGCCTGACGGAGAACCGGGGCTCATGGGAGTTGTGCGCCCACTGACAGATGGACTCTTGTCAAGTGAGATGGAGACAGAACTGAAAGGCAAGAAAGAGAAGTGAATTTAAGGATAAGTTGAAGGGAAGGAACCAATGACCAGTAAAAACATAGCTTTCTCTGATCTGTATCCTAAATTAAATCTTAAAGTAAGACTAACATGTGAAAACTGAAGGCAGACTTTATTTACTGTTCCATCCATGCATATCTTTTCTTCTGGATATCTTGATGTGGTTTATGATCTGTACAAAACAATTTTATTGGTCTTGCTTCTCTTTTACCTTTCTATATTATTCTGGTGCTTTCACTTCCTTTTGTGGAATCAGTAACCTTTATCTTATCTAAATCAAATGTTCAGCATGCATTTGATCCTTTTAGGTGACTAGCCAACAAAGAACAACAATAGAAATATCATTGTTAACCTGACAAACTTGCGAGCTGGGCTGGAGGAGGGTTTTGGATCAGGGTCTTTGCCCGATGACTCTTCATTTTCATGCTGACAAAAAAACAAACGGGGCAGACAATCAGCATGAGCACATAGAATACAAGCTTTTGTACAGACGGCACACCTTGCATTACATAACATGGCGCGGTTATGGCCTCATTTGCAGATACACTGAGCTAAAGCGGCCTAAGAACGCAATAAAGGATAAAGTTCAAATTACGGCCTTAAGCACGCCTTATCAAAGTTTTGAGATGATTTGCATGGTCACTTGACTCACGGGGAGAGTTCAAGTCCCGGAAACAAGATGGGGAGTAAACGCTTGTCTTCTTTTTATAAAACTGCAAGTTAAAAGGAGATTCTAACTTCTACAGTATATTTAATGTTTTGTGCCCACAAGAGGAAAATGCCTACACCAGCGGTGATTTTTAATAGCAAAAATGACATCATATGCTGCTCTACAAAAAAAACTGTGTTGTTTGTTGTTGTAAAATCTAGAGAATAATTAACTCCCCCTCTGTGTGGGATAACAGTTAACTGTACAGGGTGCTGCTACTGGTAGCACGACTTAGTTGAAGCTTTACGTGCTTGGGTGTGAGGGAAGATGTGTGCTTTCTTGTCAAAGGATTCGTCAGTTTATATTTTGTTATACGTAACATTTCACAGAGAATGACCAAAATCTCTCTGTTGGTCATTTAATCAAAACTTTAGCTATTACATTATGTTTTTCCACTGCAGGAGGACATAATAATCATATAAAAAAATTACATCATTATTTGGCGCGTGAGTTAGTACAGACTTGTTGCTGTCATGTGATAACGCAAGCACATTTAAAAGCTCTGTGAGACTTTTTCTTTTTAAGATTTTCTTCCAGAAAGTTAAGGAGCAATTTCCCTCTTACTTTTCTGCTTGAGATGCTGGTTCTACTTTTGCTGCTGGTGCTGCTGGGACTATGGGAAGATGTTTTTACTGGTGGCTGTGGTTTGACAATGCTTTCCTTCTCTTCATCCATGTCTCCCAGCAGCACTACCCTGGCACCTCCTTCTTTTCTGACCTCAGCTTCATCCTCCCCTTCCTCCTTCTGTTGTCTCAATGTTTCCACGTGCCGCATCCTTCGCCTTTCGTCACGCACTCGCAGCATCTCCACGAAGTCAAGCTGTACCTGCTCCATGCTGGCAATAAACAGCACATATGCGCACATTAATGACCAACACATGTGATGAACGGTCTCTATCAAGACCTAAAAAAGATCTGTCAGTCCTGCATCTGATCGGGTTTCTATTATAAAAGGCTCTTTGAAGACAGGTACTCTGCTGTTGGGTTTCTGACAGCGTTTCATACTTTCCCTGCATGGGTATCGGGTGTTTTCATGGGTTTGAAATGTATACAGAAACACTCCCATGGGGCAAAACTGTGAGAATCATCTCTTTTCCAGTTTGAAACCACTAAAAAGGCCTTCTTACATGTCAGAAACCAAGAGAACAAAACAGGCACATAGACAAAGTCCACAGTAGTAAAAAGAGGATTGTGTTTAGACAGCGTATGAACCAACAAGTCCAACGCGACATATTTGTTTTACTAAACTATGAGAACAACCTGTTGGAGCCTTGGGACATTTCACTTGAGGAGTCCGTCCCAACGGCGCTGTCACTGGCAGATGTGTTTTTAGGAGTGGGAGTGGGGCTGGAGTCATCATCCTCATCAGCATTGGTGCTTGAGCTCTTCACCCTCCTCCTCTTTTCCCTCTCCACCTCCTCCTCGTCCTCCATTGTCCACTGCCGTGCAAGGCTGAAAGCAGAATTTAAAACAATCATCAAATATGGATGTGAGGATACAGGTGGTGAACATATGTAAAACAGTGTGCTATACATGAGAACTTGATAAGTGGATCCTTCATACTATTTGTTTTTGGTTTGTACTTTAAAAAGAAGATTAATAACCGTTACAGGGAACCTGCTTTACTTGTCCATCAACTGCTTTTTGTAACCGTATTTTGCATCCTGTTTAAAAAATAAATATTTACCAGTGGATTCAATCAGCTGCAGAGCAGCAATAGGCTGGTGTTTCCTTTTTAACTGAGCTAATTAATTCACGGGTAAAACAGAACCAAACTCTCCGTTATCTCTAAGCTGTAACCTGCAAAAGACAGAAGTGACTGTAGGAATAACAATGACACCAACCGAAAGAAAAATTGCCAGTCTGACTAGACAGCATGGTACACATGAATTATATGAATGTAATAAAGTAATTTCTTTCAAATTAGGCCGTTTTGTTGCCAGAGTCAAAGCCTTCCAAAATATGGTAATTATGCGCGTTCCTGAACATCCAGCATCTATTAAAAAGCAGCAGGCGCCGGTGGTGCTCTGAAACACAGGTAACAAAGCTAACACAGGTAACTAGTCTCTTTAGAAACCCAAGAGTCCGTGGAAGAAAACTTACCTGGACAAAGCCGACCAGTTTCTTCGACTCAAAGACATTTTGAAAAAAATAAAATAGTTTCCAGGTTAGCTACGATCACAGAAAACTCGACTGGCTGGCACTCTGAGGACGGCAGTCAAATTACAGTCACCGCGGCACAAAGCAGTCCACCTTTACCCCGGTGCAGTGCACAGACGCGTCACGTGACCACAAAGGTAAGCTCCCCACCTGACAGACTGGGAGTGAGGGGAGGGGAGAGCGCTCGCCAGAGAGCACCTTGTATGGTGGAAGTGTGGAAAACGTGATAGCTGTAAGTGGCGCTCCTTCGTAGCCATTTTCCACCCCTGGACACTTAACTTATTTTGGCAATGATAATAAAGTATCCCAGAATAATTATTCTTACACTTATATTAATTTTGATTTTGTGTATCGTACAGGCTGTGCAGGAACCTAACTACAAGGAAAACCTGTACTAAGTACAACAAGTAGTGAATAATAAGAATAAAGAATAAAACTATAGATTATCCCTTCTTGTACTGGATTCTCACTTCAGTCTGAGTCAGTGTTTGCTGTGTGAGTCCACACCTTTCTCTGGAGCCCATATGTGTTGGACTCTGACCTAGACTCAGGCACACACACACTTTATACCACATCTGTGTCTGTTATACTCTGTGCAGTTCCTCAGTAAACAAAGTCAGAAATTATCGTAACTGATAACTGAAGCATAGCATAAGATGCCTATCAAGACTCTTTCATATTTCACCTGTGTGTGTGCATGTGCATGTGAAAACCACAGTCTGCTTCGCTTTTATTTAAGAAGAGGGTGTCTTATAACATGCATTGTTGCTCTATCATGAATCTGCTATCTTATGGAAGTAGTTTGCATGTCACTGCCTGCACTGGTGCCGCTTCATTTTAGGTGCTGTTATGAACTCGGTGCTTTTATGCATGAGTTTCCGGTCTGTTATAATGTTCCTGTGTCTAAAATTAGCCTTACATTTTCAGGAAAGACCTGATCACGCAAACAGAAATAGAACAGAAAGACATTCCCCCAACAAAAGTTATATTTACGGACACAAACTATTGCGGGTGCTTTGCATCCATTTGGATAAGACAATTTCTAAAAGTACTGAAGCAGAGTGTGCTTTATGGGCATGCAAAACAGACAGAAGTGCTTTACATCTGGACAGCATGCATACAAAGCATGCATCAGTTAAAGTGTACAATTTGCTGCTTTGTTGCAGCAAACAGTAATCCTTCGAACTAAGCAGTAACTGTGACCGATATTGAAAAACTATTAGCAGTAGTACTGCTTGCCATTTTTAAGTATACATTAGGTTGTAGAGCGGATTCATTGGATCAAAGTATGAAATTCCTTTTTTGGGAGGTTGAGCACAGCAAGATACTGCTTCCATTAATCCCAGGTGTCCCAGGAGTCAATCCCAGTCCTGTATGATCTGGCGGTTAGATGTCTTCACCATATGGCATTTGTTCGCAAGGTTGGCATCACAGACTGAACAAATTGTGATTTCAGACTGGAGTAGAAATAAGCATTTTTAGTAGTGGATAATGTTTAAGAACCTATAAGAACACACACAAACCATTTAAACTATGTGTGTTCATCTGTGTATTTGCTGCTGTCTGCAACCTGCAATAAAAAGCTAGTCCTACTGAAATAGGATGACGGCAACTAAAAGACTAATTCTCATATTTATAAAAGCATTTTATATATCTGAATTTAGCAATTGATTAAAGAACACACATGATTAAGTATCACACAGAAAAACTTTTCATTTAAAGTATACTTTTAATATGTTATTCATTCTTTTTTCCTTTCAGTCCAGCTAAGTGCACCTTTTTTTTTACCACTATTATTTGATAATCTACATTACAAGGTTAAAGTTTATCCCCAAGCAAAACAATCACATGTACAGTTTAATTTGGAACGTTTGTCTGCCATACAAATATCAGCCCGATTGTCTGGGGTTATGGTGCAACATGGTGTGAAAAGTAAAAATAATCTTACAAACAGACAGAGTCCTTTTAACACCTTATCAAAAAAAGCTAGCAGAATAGTTGAAAGCCTTTCAGGGGCGTGGGGGCATATTGTCACCTCCATGGCAGGAGCATGCGCAGGGACATCAGCGTGAAACAACAACACAGACGCCACAATAGACCCAGGAAGACCAGGACAGATTCAGATGTAGGGGAGTGATATCCCTTATGTGACCCTAGCCCATCTCCTGGCTTCACTGCGCAGAACCTTTAGCAGCATCAAACATCTTCTTCCTTCCCTCCATCCCTGACATGGCTTCCACATTCTTCCTCCAGTCACTGTCCTCCACTGGCCTCTTCTGCAGATAAGGCAGACAGTTGGATTGTGCAACAGAGAGTATAAAAGACTAAAAACAGACGCTGCAATGTAGAGCAGGTTCAGAAAATGTTATTGTTGTATCTAAGCCTTTGAGACATGTTCATTTCAATGGGAAGTCCTTTGGAGAATTGTTTATTACATTACTAGTATAACTGGTTTACCTCACATTTGGAGCGACACACATTCATTCACAAGTACACACACACCGGAACAAGCTAATCTGCACATGTGCATGCACTCAGGAGTTGGGAGAAGTGGTCACAAAGGCTAATATTCTGTGTACAATGGGATCATTGTCTTGTGTTCTGTGCCTTCTTTCACAAATACACCATCCCCACCCTGCAGTGGCTTCCTACTCAGTGTCTTAAACACACCTTTCACACACTCACTGAAAACAGAGATTTCAGGTGTTCCATGACATCTCAAGCGCTGACATCATGTCTGTATCTGTAACCTTACAGTACCTGAATGCATATCTGTGCTCTAAGGATGGCACAGACATTGCTCGGGCTGGTTTGATTGTATTCTGTGTGCATATGCTTGATCGCATCTTCTATTTTCCCATTTGCATGCACCTTTTCAGTGTCCTCTTTCTTGACAGACTTGAGATTGGCTCGCAGGTCCATGGAGACTTTGTGCTTGGAGCCCAGCAGCGAGCGAAGGATGGCGTCAGCTGACACACGGACACGTCGAAGATTAGGCCTCTTGAATTTCCCCCTGAGATCCAGTACCTTGATGTTCAGGTCTTTAATCTGGTCGAGTGACACAGAATGTAGGAGTTTCTCATGGTGCTCATAGTGGTGCATAAAATATGTAAGGTAATATTTATATGAAACATTTCAAATTCTACTTATTTAAGCAGAAAACGTGCAGGGATAATAATGTGTACCAACCTCGCGTGTGTTGAGCATGACTTTAGCTTCAATGTCATATCGCTCCTCATCAACTACATCTATCTTAGCATGGAGCTCTCTGCAGAGATCCTACACATGGACAAATGTTAAAGTTAGCATGAAAGTGATCATGTCCTTTTTTTAGTTGGTTTCGTGACCTGATTTACTTTGACAGCTGAAAATGTTTTTAGAACACAATGCTGTGTTGGCGTAATTTGGGGATGATCTAATTGTCGCTGCAAAGGATAGAAAGACAAATTAGAGGTTTTGGAGAATCTGAAGACAACTTACCTGAAGCTGGCCAAGGCTCAGGCCACTCATATTTAAAGGAGGAGCTCTCTCAGCCAGGTACCTATGTTTCTCCTCCTCTTTGACTAAAATCTCCTGCTCCAGTTCCTCCTTGGCCTTCGCCACCATCAGACTCTGTCAAATCGACATAAAATAATGTATTACATATACGTTCGGATTCTTTCAAAACACCTCACATAATTTTTTTCACATGGCAGGTGAAACGTTCATCATTCAATATCTGCTGCCCTCCTGTGGGCCGAACACATGTATTACACTAATAAATCAAATAATTCTGCCCATGATGTCTCCTTACCTTGAGCATCAGCTTCCTCGAGGCTGAGATCTTTGGTTTCCGCTGTACAGTTAAGATGATTCACAAGGTTATCAATAAAATGCTGCATATGTAGTTTACTAGATTACCTCAGTTTATAAGAGTTACTTCTGTCGAATATTGTATCAACAAGTTAGTGGTACCTCTTACCTCTTGGCTGTAACAGAAAAGAAAAATACATAATTTAAAATGATTAAAGGCATGCTTGTTTTATATTTATGTCTGTGTGCGAATAAGAAAATGCTCTATAATAAGAATGCAAAACCTGATCACTCACACATGTTCAGGCATCCTGCTGTTGAGCTCTCACTGGAAGAGAGACGTGAGAGATTAGAAACACATGCTCAAACACAGACACACCATGAACCATTGGCAGTATTTGTTTGTCAGCATTTTTATGGGATGGATCATCTTTTTGTAGTTCTATAAGAACGTTGAGTCGGTTTCAGCAGTTGTAAACTGTCAGCAGGCCAATCGTACAGTGATTATTATACTTTATTTAAATGTGACCACTCTTGATGGCACACTGAAGAAATCCCTCTTTGTTCTGTGTTATCACTGCAAGGCTGACAACATCCTTGCAAGTTTGCAAGTAAGTAAGTAAGTTTGCATTTGCAGTTTGGTGCAGCTTCGCTAAAAATAAATGTAACAATCTAAATGAATATATAAACATCCTGTGACATCAAAATATACAAAATCACGTGTTGATGGATCATAAAAGTTAGTATTTAAGCATATAAGTTAAAGCGTTCTACAACAGTCTAAAACTGAACGATATAGAAATGGAGCTAAACAACAGGTGGGGAAAATTGTTAATAATGAATAGACAGCGGATAAGAGGTGTTAAGCGGTCTTCACCTGTTTGGACAAAAGGAGTTTGGAAATCACTGGTCTAGGCAACCTTGAATCCATTTTTAAGTCTGAGGTTGCTGAAGCTTTATTGTTGTTTTAATGCATGTTTGAGAAAATCTGTTTGTTGTATCCTAGTTATTCACAGAACTTACCTTTTCTACTATATAAACATGCCATAAAAAACAGTGACACATTAACACCAGTAAGATTTGTTTAAGGATACTTAATTCGTAATGACATCTCGTCATTATGGTGTTGTTTTCACTTTTCATTACCTGGTCTTACCTTCCCCCCCCCTTAGTCTTGTGCCCTTTGTCCTTTATCAAATCTGCAAGTGATTTGCAGTACTCACCCTTTCACTCCTTCAATTTAGGCCAGCCTTTCTCCTCATGCCTCCCCTCTCATTTCACTATTTGGTTCCATTTGAGAATGGCACCACATAAGACCACCTAGCTTGATGGGGTTACAATCTGCTCCAGCGGATTAGGAAAATTCCAGACAGATAGCCGTCCCTCGTCCATCTCTTCTGTCCCTTATCCCTGTCTTTCTCCTCAGGATTATCTTGCTAAGAGGAATTTAGAGTGGCCTGTCTCCCCAAATAGACCAGGGGACAACTGATAGACAGCTGTGGTGGGTGACTGTGCTCTGGGGTGCCCAGCCTGGATCAGGGATTTATTGCTAGCAACTCATGGATGCTTATGACCCTCTGTGGTGCAGCCAACTTGGCAATGAAAAAAAACCCACCCAAGGTGCTTTGGAAAGTTTGCGTCAACCTCGGATTTGAACATAGCTGCTTTGGCTTCAGATTTAAACTCACCAGTTTGTATTATTTCAGTTGATCATCCCACAGCTTTGGTTTTATAGTAGTATAGCTTTATAGTGTACATACAGTCTGTGCCCAAAGATGAAACCGGGCTGCTAACAAAATAGCATTGAAACACTTATTATTGTGTCTGCTATGCTATGTCCCTGGTGTTCACAAGGTTGACATAATGTATAAACTAACACTACAAGATCAATTTGTATTGTCACTATACAGAGATGTCACAATTTGAATTCTGCATGACACGTTTTCAACAAATGCATAGCTGGACTCAGGCAGATTTATGTATTCCTTTACTAAGAACCCACAGATAGAAAACTTATGCCTAACGTTACACACAGACCGTATTATCAAGGGAACTTACCGGTGTCAGAGGCAGGAGAGATGTGACCACAGATGGAGCTCGATGGACAGATCAGAGATGAGCCCTCTATTTAACTGCACCGCCCATTGTGTAGATCTCTCTTTCTTTTGTGTGTGGACGCTATTATTAGTCAGCCACGTCCTTCTTGGTGCATAATCTTGCTCTGCTCATTTTTCCTCTCACATGTTCATGTAAACAATGGCAACATGGTTGGAGCCTGGAGGCTTTGGTTTTGGATCCCACATGATGATAAGAATAATTCAAATGATGAATTGTAGGTAAAGATGTATATGATCTGGCCAGAGACTGTTTGGAAAAGGAAATTATGTAAAAATAAAAAAAACAAGAAAATAAACCCCACTTGTAAGTACACTAGGTAGAAGTGGTGATGATACATGTCTCCTATAATGACAGAGGTCCTTTATGTGGTTACGCTGAAGGCTTGGTGACTTTTTAAGCCATGCCAGTGGCAGCTGCATAAAGGGCAGCTATTGTTTGTCATTCCAGCACTTTAATCTTTAGAGAATCACCTCAGTGCATATTGGGTAGAATATCATAATATTTTATGAGGAGATTTATGGTCCACAGGAGATTAAACCTTATGATTTTATTGAGTGTTTGCCTTTTCTTTAATCCACGATAACTTTCACTTTTCTGTGTTTGAGTCAACTTAATGAGTGTGGTACAAGCTTTGTGGCAGATATTTGAGATCCCTTTAGAGGACTATGACCTTTATCTCTTGCACCACGATTGGCTCAGAACTTAAACAAGCTTAATGCTTTTTTTAATGACTAGTTGGTCTCTTGATCTCAGGTGGAGTTTGAGCAGTGCTCTGGTTTGCTGTTCTGTCGGGGGGGGGGGTCTACCTCGGTTCCTGAATGCTGCCTGCATGCCTGCTTTCCATTTGTTGATCACCTCTCAGGGATAAATGGCCAGTGTACGTTTCCATTCTTTGGCTGGTTGTTGTTACCCTTGTGGTGGTAATAAGACTCTCAAATCATGACTCATTTTATGTGTGCTTTCTGGTTATCGGACCTTTCTCTCTCAGCTGGATTTATGTTACCTACAACCTGAAGAAATTCCTCACTGTTTCCCTATTCCCTTGCAAAACTCATCTGCCTGTCCGCTTTCTATCACTTGTGTCCTTTTAACCACTGCCTGCCTCCCCTCAACTCCAGTCATTCCTCAATGAAAAATTCACTGGCAAGACTCAGCTAAAAACACCATGGACCTGTTTTATCTTCCCTTGCAGTCCTCTGGTGCTCTACTGCTTAGTTCCTGTGCTGCACTCCATTACTAAATACTTCCCTGCATCTTGACTTTGCACTGTACTCCTTGCTTGTGAAAATAATGAGTTAAACCTCCATTGGTCTCTTGGGTTTTACTGTAAAGTCTACTTTTTTGACTTTTAACTTTTTTTGATTATGACACATAATGGCTCTAGAAGACAAATGCACAAATGCAAATTGGTCAATCACCTCTTAGGGGTGTCAAAGATGCATTATTAACAGACTGCAAGTAGCTGTATAGTGCATGCTGTAGACGACCCTGCAAACAATCAGTGCAATAAAATGCATGATGTAACACTGACAAATGGAAAAATATAAACAGGCAACAGTGTGCTAAGGCATCTGTCATCATATCAAATCTACCCCATATCAGACAAACAGTTCTGATTGTCCCAGCCTGGACAAGGCCGGGGGTAATCTGAGCAGGGCAGGGTGAAAAAACATTCTTCCAAGGCAAAATAAATATTGGCTCTATTTATCTGGTTTCCAGGATAATCTATAACTGGATACCTGCAAAACTGTAGACCGTGCTATTAGCTAATTAATCAATCAGATACGCCAAAAAATAATCCTTACAAATACATATTCAATGGAGATTTAAAAAAGGACATTGCACTCTGTCCTGTTCCTTCTGGATCGAGGCATGCATGTTGAGGAGGGATGAGTCCCAGACTTCTCTATGCAATCATTCTGGTGATAATAATAGGGCTCAGGCAGCAATGGTAAACATTATGTTAACATTCTCATATTAACGTCTTAGCATGCTCACGGCATGCTTAAAATATTTAACTCATGATATTGTCATATTGAGCACAGCTACATGAACCAGGAGCATGGCTTTGTTTACTAACACCTAAACCTTGATGGAGAGATTAAAATGCCAGACGTGTATGTGAGGACGCCTTTCAGACAAAGTGAAACCTCGCCATACTGTCTATAATCCAAATGAGACAAAAGGGTGGTTGCGCCCATACAGCCCTACCACTAAAATTCTAAACACATATCTGCTGTTACTTGTTGCTTAAGTTTCCTACAGATATGAATAAAGTATTCTAATAATGTACACAGCTGTCTGGTGAGATTATTTTTTGTGTGAAATGTGTAAATGGGGAGATAAATAAACCTTAATTTAAGGGCCAGAACGAGCAATGCTCCGTGAAATTGCAACAAAACCCAATAGCTATGCCTCAGTCTCTACAAGCCTCAGTGAGCATGTTAAAGGTTAAAGTTCACGACAGTACGATTAGAAAAAGGCTGAGCAAATATGGCTTGTCTGGAAGGAGACAGCTTTTGCTCTCTAAAAAGAACATGGCATCACTGCTTACGTTTGCAATATTGCATCTGAACAAACCACAAGATTTCTGATACAATGTCCTTTGAACAGATGTGACCAACTATGTTTAGGGAAAACCAGACAACACAAATGTCTAACACATCAAGAATGACAGTGGAGTGGTGATGGTTTGGGGCTTGTATTGGGCCCAGTAGAGCTGGGAACCTTGCTTTCACTCCTCTAGAGTTTGTTGATTCATGGTTGATACCATGAAGTTTTCTAGAGTCAAATGTGACGACATGTGTCTCACAGCTAAAGTCTAGACTTAAGTCTCATTAAAATGCTGAGGCAGGACCTTAAGAGTGCTTTGCACAAATAAATGCCTGGAAACTGAACTGAAAGACAAAGAGTGGGCCAGAAAACTATTAAATAAAGGTGGAACTTGATCTACACATGACTGTAAAAGGTGACTATATCTATATTTTCAATGATAACTTGTTTAACTATAAAATGCCACATAAACACATACAGACACACACGAATACACAGAGGCATTCTGTCTGTAGCCTTGCACAGTGTGTGACAACAGATAATGGAGAATGTAAACCAATAGTAGAGGGGAAAAAACACAAAACTTTTTTTAAATACACAGATTATCTGAGAACTTAGATGAGCTTGACACAGATTCATGCACACAGACTGGTGTGTACACACGCGGACGTTTTCCTCACTTAAAAGTGGTGAGACAGACCTCTAGTGGTTTAAGATTTACACAGCAGATCCATTGCTTAGAAGCTGAGAAGCTGGAGGCTGGCCAAACTAATCAACAGACTGTCCCATTAGTGGCATATTAGTGTCAGCATCAGGAAAACATTGTGAGTCCACATCTGACACCACTCTAGTTCTTAATTAATTGTAGCTCACTTTGCGTGTTTGGCAGATTTCCTGGAAAGTAGTTATGATGTTTAGACAGAGAATTCTACTAAAAACTGTGATTATACATGCACTGGATTTAAAGGTACATAATTTTTTATGTACATTTTATATACATTTAAGAGTGTGTCCTTAAACCTCCCATAAAAACTGATGCAAAAACTTAGAATGCATAAAAAAACATAGGAACAGGCGCTGGTTTTAAGGAAGCTGCCACCACCTTGAATACAGTGGATGAAATGGACATTGGTGTTCTGCCTAGTTGTGTTTTATGTATGTGGCTGAGAATGGCCACATATGTAGCACTCCTTATACATTACTCTTAATTTAAAGATCACAAATAGCTCTTTCAAACCATATAATTATTTAACATTCGTATATGTATATTTTCATCATCTCTTTCTCAGTATGTCTTTCTCCTCTTCATCTACCTCTTCTCCCTCATTTCCAGCTCATCTTCTCCTCCCTACCTTGAGCCTTGTCTTCTAAACTGAAATCTGTTCTTAACCACACAAAAACATGCATAAAAATGCTTGTTATAGTGGCCCCAGAGAGAACGCAGTGCAACTTAAGAAAACACCAGAAAATGGAAAAATGGTGCAAAAAGACAAAAAACACAATGGAAATTTATAAAGCACAAAGGAAGTTAGTCATCAACTTTACATTTTAAAGTTTTACAGCCTCCTCCAGAGTAAACAGAGGTGGACACAGGTATATTGATAGCTGAGATAAACAGTGGACTAAAAGCCTACACTGAGATTTCAAACTCATTTTACATCAGGGGACACATATATCTAATTACTTTCAAGTAGTATAAATGTCTGTGAGGGAGGTCTTTTTCACCAGTAAATGCTGTAAAACTAATAAAAATACAGAAAATATACTCCACAATTTAAGTCTTTCTTCCTTTACATTTTACAAAGCCAATTCTGGCCCCCGGGCCTCATTGTTTGCAACCCCTGGATTACACTCACTACAGATGAACGGCCACTATAGAAAACAAAATTCAGTTGACTGCGATCTACTGACCTCTAGTGGTGAGATTTTACACACTGTACCTTTAAAGATGCAACCTCTCCACGGCTCTCCTTCACATATATTCTGTGTATTAAAACCTGCTCTCCACACAAATCCACACACGCAAACATAGTGATTAATACAATGATCCATCTCTGCTTCTTGCAGCACTCCTTGTCCTTTGCTGACTCATGCGGTGTGGCAATGGGGGTTTTCCGCAGGAACACGAGAAGCTGCTATACAACTAGCCCTTTATTCTAAAAGTGCACCAAGCCACACAGCTAAACATATCACACATAGACTGCTATATTCCTGAGATACAGACAAACACACGCACAACATGATTAAATGAACAATAAATTCTGTGTCTCCTTGACAAGAATCTGCTGATGCTTAGGCCTGGATGAACTTCATGCTGGGTGTGCACATACGTTCCTGTAGGTGAATCTGTGTGGGTGGATGTTTGTGTGCTCATGCCTTAGGCTCACTGTGCTTCTCATTAGTCCTCTAAACCGCTGAGAACAAAAGGTGCCCTGACTTCAGCACACACGCAATAGCAGGAAAACCATGCCACTGTGTGTGTGTGTCTATGTGTCTCGGGTGTGTGTGTTTTCCAGGGGCTATAACAGCAAGGTTAAAGCACAACCGGAAACAGATGAGCTTAGCAATTAATTTTCTGAACCTAAAATAAACTGCAGCTGACAGTTTAGCACAAAAAGACTTTAGACTTCCTGGTGAAGAGTGAAATGAAGTGAAAAACCATTTAACCAAGTAAAATATGTCAGACAAATCTGGATTACAAAAATGTATTATTAATATTATTTTACAGTTCTAATACTGTACATGGTTTAAACAAATATGTAGTATACAGAGTGCAATATATCAGAAACAAAATACTTCATTTCCATCTTTAGAAAACATTAAAGATCTGCTCATTCTGTAAGTTAAAGTTTTCAAAGTAAGTCATACCAATCCTTCAAAAACAAGCCTGCAGAACAAAGTGACTCCTGTTTTTTGTTTTTTTTTTGTCGCAAAATGATGTTCAAATGACAGTGCTACTGAAATATCAAGGCACAAAGCGTAAATAGTTCCCAGAAAGCAGCTTTTTTCTTATGCAGGAATCTCCAAATTCTCCTTAAGCAATGAGGTCAGTACAGAAGTAAAGTCTTTATCCACAGTTTATCAGATTCCTTTATTTTGAGTGACTGCAAGTGAATGAGGAAAGACAAGTTGAGTTTCTGTGACTCTAGTCTCATCTTTTGTTTCACTTTCACTGATGACCTTTCTGTGCATCCTCTGGATCTGGTGAGTTGTACCCATTTCCCCTTCTTATTGGTTCCCCCAAGGAAGCAGGAAGACTGAAGGAAGACAAAAACATTTTAAAATACACACACACACACACACACACACACACACACACACACATATATATATATATAAATATATATATTTATATATATGTTAATGTCTGTGTTTAGTATAAGGGTCGCTGAAAAGTGCATTTGTAATGAGTTAAATTGCACTGTTACCACAGCTCCTAAGTTAATTTAGGCACTTGACTAGAGCAGCTCTCTTAAAGAACCATCGCTGCAGATTCCTAAACTATGAGCTCATAGTTCAGACTCACACATTTGGGTCACGAGTTCATTGGAGATGACCAGCTTCATTAAATAACTCTGTTTCCATTAGATGGTGATGACTGTACTCTAGATCTCAAAAGTCACACCGACAGATAGCTCTTAACACTCTTAATATCCAAATGCTTCATATCAACTAAATACATAAGGAAAGTCAGTGTGTGTTTGTGCGTGTGTTTAAAAATACTCGACTGCTTGGTGAGGGAGGGGAAGGCAGATGTTATTTTGAAGGCTCACGTTGCATCTTAATTATGTCCTCAAGTGAAGCTGGTTTGTGTCTACTGAGGTGTAGTACAGGCAGATGACCATAGCAAGGAAAAACTCGGAGAGGACTCTAACTCGGTTAGAGTGGAACATCTAAACACTGAGGTGGTACTTGTAAATAACCTTCAGCACGAGCTTAGCGTGCGTGCTCTCAGCTCTGTGTCACCTCATTCCCAAGAGTCTGGATGTTTTCATTCCTTTCCATTCAACTATTGCACCAACTCCTTTGATAATTAGCACAGACAGGAAATGACATGTTATGTCAATAATAATAATAATAATATTATTATTAATAATATTATTATTATTAATAATAATCTCTCTATGATGTTTGTTTAGATGAGGTATTTGCTTGGGATTCACTATCAGTCAGTTACTGGGAGTGAACTTTATGATATTTGAGCAATGAGAGGGTGTGGTCCCACTCTCTCCAAAAACCAAATAAAATGATATAAAAATGAATACAATAAAAGCTTTCCCACGCCAATAAGTCACACTTTGACGTCTAGCTATTTCAGTCCAATCAGACAACAACTTAGGATACCTTCAATAAATCAGAGCTCCTCATCCTCCCCAGTGCTGCCCAGGTGTCCCGTAGACAGGTGCCGATTCCTCCCGGTCTGCACGGCCTGTAGGTTCTTGTAGCGCACCAAAGCCAGAGCAATCTCTGCGTTCCACGCTGTGCCGTCCTGCGGACAACGAAAGTCAATTTCCTTGCCTGTAACCATGACCACGGTGAAGTACACAAGCCCTCGCTTATACTCCACGCAGTCCACCGTGACCATGCGCTCAAAGCGAAGCTCCTTGACTTTGGAACTAAACGCAAAACCCGGAGCATCACCGCCGCCTCCTTTGCAGTTGTGCAAGCGCAGCCCGTCCTCGGTGAGGACGCAGCGCTTCTTCTTCCACAGCTGGAGAAGTCCGCTGCTGCGCTTTTCCAACAGTCCGTCTCTCATCGCTTTGGCCGCGAACGACATTTCCACTCTGAAGAAACGTCTTAAGTACGAGACTCTAGACAACTTAATCCTCAGCAGCGACGTGTTTCAAAATCAATCTATTAAATGCGCATCGCGTGTCTTGCCGTATCAACGTCCCTCAGGGAAACAGATGAGCTACAGTAAAAATTATGTTAAACACATGTGTCTATGCCACACAGTTTGGGAATAAGTTCAGTCTGTGCGCAATGACAACACACCGTGCGTGTTGGTAGGCTGCTCTGCCTGGATATGTTTGAACATGCCCGGCTCCTGTCTGGACCTTCTCCCCCTTTCAACTAGCACCCCGCCTCCTTCTCAGTGACGGCAGGAGAAGATCCGGGCTGTTTATGAAATTCCCAGCTTGAGTGTGTGCGTCAGCGTGCAGTGCGCGCGAAAGAAAGACTGGCACGGAGAGTCAGCGCACGCTGACAGTTGTGTTTTATAGCACTCTGCATAGCAGCCTTTTTATGTGTTGTAATGGTGGAGAGAGTGCTCAGATCTTAAACATAGCAACACCAGGGTAAATATATTAGTCTTTACGACTTAGCTCACTCAAGTACAAGTACAAAAGTATTAAAGTAACAAAAGTAGCGCAGAATGGCCAATATCAAAATAATGGACTATAATTACGAGTACGTCAGTGTGTTCATGTTTAATGCTGCCAGCGGTAATTATGGCGCTAACTTGATTATTGGTTACCATGTAAGTTATCACCTTGAAAGCTGTGTGGGAAAGTGCAACTTTTTTTTTTTAAACTAAATTCTACAATAAAGGTAAACAAAACTACAGAGTCGATGAGTTCAGGCCTCGCCATCTCTCACTGAGGTCACAGTGCACCTGTAGAAAAACCTGCCAACACACCTTTCTGTATAAATAAATATACTAAAATTACGCTTAAAGTGCATTAAGCTCCTATTTTTAAGCCTTTAAACTCCTTATTAGAAGCTATGTAATCTCGCGTCTCCAAGAGCTGGAATGTGAGTGGGAGGCATGGCGGATAAAGTTGGATAAAGAGTTCAAACTGAAGGCTGTATGACTAATCTGTCAGTTAGGGATCATCACCCTCTGGAAACAACATCGTTACAAGGTCTGCACGCAAAGATTACCAATTTGCCTCATCTACAGATTTCCCATTAAAAATAAAGTATTTACAACTAGTGAAATAAAAATGAGAAGTATATTTCATTTGAGTAACAGATTATATTTTCATAACTTCAGAGCTCCGCTTATTCCTCTGAGCTTTCATTTCCCTGTTGAACTTCTGTGGGAAACATCAGTGATGGAATTTTTTGGTGAATTCTTTCTGACATTCTTACTTGATAGATACTCTTTGTGGGTGGAGTGTATCTGTGATTCCCCAATTTTACAAGACACTGGACTTACCATGTTCCAGTGTGTGGCGTGTTGTGAGAGGAATGGAT
>VUQR01009861.1:6928-19416 GCA_015108515.1 Hemichromis elongatus | reverse complement strand
GACAGCTTTGTAGCCCAAATTTCTATCCCCCCTGGTCGGACACGAGACATGCTGGTATAAGTTCGGCATGACTTGTCCGAGGTTTGCTTTATTAAAGTCTCCTGCTACAATGATAGCTGCGCCCGGGTCCTTGTTTTGAAACGAACTCAGCATATCATGTAGATCGGACAAAGCCATACCTGTGTCCGCTTGGGGAGGGATGTAGACCACCGTGGCGATGACCGAGGTGAATTCACGGGGCAGATAGAAAGGGCGGCACTTAATGCTCAGGAATTCCAGATGTGGCGAGCAGCCGCTGGAGAGAGTAGAAATGCTCCTGGCATCACACCACTTTCTGTTTACCATAAGACACACTCCTCCACCTTTGGTTTTATTTGACTCTGCCGTTCTGTCCGCGCGAAGCACAGAGAATGAGTCCGACGGAGTAACGGCCTGGTCTGGTACGGTGGGGGTCAGCCATGTCTCCGTGAAGCACAGAATGTTACAGTCCCTCATGTCACGTTGGAAGGTGACTCTTGCTCTTAGGTCATCTAGTTTATTCTCCAGCGACTGTACGTTGGCTAATAGAATGCTGGGCAGGGGTGCGCGAAGTGCTTGCTGTCTCAGTCTGTTCCAAACGCCGGCGCGTTTCCCCCGGCGCTTCTTTGTTCTACGCCTCGGGTGAGCGGCCTGTCCTTTGTTGTTGGTCGCGCTGCGTAGAATCTCAGGCAGCCAGGATGGGTCGGGTTTAAAAGTATCCAAGATTAAATGTGCAACCTTGTCACCGATGTTTATAAGTGATCTCCTGTCGTAGACAGTGAAACCCGAAGATTTGGGGCTGTAAGCCAGAAAAAAGAATAGGTAAAAAACTAAAAAGATGCATAGTCTGAGCGGAGCGGTCAGGAAGGCGTCTGGACGTGGCCACGCCATCTTAAAGTGTCACCTCCACCATCATTACCGTCTTATTTTTCTGATTAAACTCATGTGTATAAATAGTCCTGTCCTTTTCCTCAGTTTTTGTCTTGGTGTCTGTTTCCTTGTGTTTGCCCTTTTTCCAATTCTTACTTCCGCCTGTCTGTTACAGACATTTCACCATTCAGAAGTATATTCAACATCAGCATTGAGCTAAACATTTAACAAACGTAACAAAAGAATGTTATTAAGATAAAGAGCTGGAATAACTTTGAATGAGTCAATTATCTCATCTCAGTCTGACTGAGTGTTGGTTCACATGTGCACTGGAGAGATCTCCCATCATAAAAAAACTGAATGTGCCTGTAAGACAATCACCATTAAACGAAAATACAAAGTACCCTCTATTAGCTATGGCTCAAAACTTTTAAGCAATCACTGACTGCAAAAAATTTAATATTTAGGTTGTGATAAGCACTTACTATACTACTGTAACTGTACAGTAGCCACATACTTAGCATTATGAGTAAAAATAAAAAGTCTACCTTAGTTGGCCTAAACCTGGTGGCAATGGAAACCTTAAAGTTGGAAGTTTATTAATATAATGTAATATCCATTTTTACATTTTACATTGAATGTGCTGACACACAGAGACAGGACATCACAAAACCTTTAACAACCAAAGTATTTTCTGTTCCAAGACGAATGGAAAAGAAGTGAAGTGTGGAATTACAGAAAGTGTACGGCAGCAGATTGTTGGAGTGATCCTTGCATTACAATTGACTGGTTAATTACTAAGTCAGAGCTGCTCACTTTAGTTCAGAATTGATCAAACTCTTTGCTTCTGTCATTCTTCAAAGGCTCTACTTCCATTTCCTTTGCCCTTTCACTACACTTTCTTTCTACTTCTTTCTTCTTCTCTTCTGACCTCTCCTGTCATTTTCTTTCCTCTTCAGTTTGCTGCATCTTTCTCTCATCTCACTTTTCTGATTAAGTCATGCAGTCATTTCTCCTCTCAGCTTTCTTCACTTTTCCTTTATTCAGAGTAACTCTATAATTCAGTCTGAGGCGTAAGATGGCATTTTCCATTCAGAATTTTCTGAATCCCTTTTGATTATTTTGGTATTTGTTTCTGAGCAGGTGTGAGTTGATGCATGCCCATCTTAAATTGCCTTTAAACGGGATGCTTATCCTCTCATTCCTTTTTTATTTTCTGGCAGGGAAAGAGATGTTGGTCAGATTACATTGAGCACTGAGCCTAGCCCTAAATTCATAAAAGATCCTTAAAAGTGTGATTTAAGTTTTCACTGTATGTCACAAAAAGGAAAGAACATTTCAGTGTTATTGGTGATTTTAAATAGTCTTTGACACAAAATATGTGTCTCTAATTTTCACTTTTTGTATCTATTCAGCAGTATCCACTGACCAGATATAAACACTCTAGTATTGAGTAAAAAGCTGTAATTTAAAAAAAACTATTCATGTGCAGGCTTTTGTTCAATGATGCGTGTTAATTACCTTCGCCAAGGAGGTTATGTGATTGGTTTGGTGGCTGTTTGTTTATTTTCTCTTTTAGCTGAATTACTCAAGAAAATACACAAAATGAATTTGCATGTGAACTTTAACAGTGATGGGGTTTGATCAAACTTATAAGTGATAAAATTTTGGAACTAATCAATCCAGAAAGCATTTTTTTTTTATCACCACAAAATATTTTGCAAGAAATTCTCACAAATACATGTCTAAATTCAAATAAGAAGAATTAGGATCCATCATTGGCAGACCAAATCCAGATGCATTTATGTATCCAGGCAATAAATCTATCCATGATGTACATTTATATTTTTCAGATTTATACAGATTGCCGTTGTCTATTTATACTTCATGTGTCGTTTCGTCAGGGTTAGAGATCAAAGATTAAGAAAAGGGGCAACAAGGGATGATAAGATTATTCTACATAATCAGAAAGAAAATATGTGCACTATTGGAGTAACTTAGCATGTACACATCTGCACAAGATGTGATCGGGTCAGGGATTAGTTGATGTTTGCATCAGACACCAGCTGTGGTTCAAAAACAACCCATTAGGCACCTAATGGAGACAAGGCTGCTCTCTTTTTGCAAAGTTCCCAGCCATATGCTAATGATCTGTACACAGCAACTTAATCTCTAAATAAGCAACCAAGAAGAACCTTACAGGCAAAAACATGTTTTTCTTTTTTCCTTTTCCTGCACTGGCCATTTCTAAAGGGTTTGGCTATATATAGAGAGAGATAGAGCTGTAAAGTAAACATTGTTCTGTGACAGTTTACACAACTGTACTAATATATAGGATTGCACCTTGGCTTCCTCTCTGATAGTACATCTTACTCCATGGTCTTGTAGCTAATATACATTGAAGTTGTGCACCGTTAACAGCTACATTTCTGTTTCATTCCCAATCTTGTCGCTGTTTTACTGCAGTTACCTTCTTCTAAAAGTTCTTTCACCTTCACTTGTTTACTATGCGTTTGTATGCCACCTGAGAGTGGGTCTGTGTTGTTAGTCTAGTGAAGGAATAAAATGTGCTGTGCCTCAGTGCCAGTTGAGAAACTCATTTTGATTTCTGTGGAGGAACATATGTAGAGGTGCTTTAAACAAAATCCTGTATAATGCAAATAAAAAAGGGGGGGTGGGGGTGGTTGTTGGTTTGTTAAAAATCAACCAGATGGAAAATTTCTTTAAAAAGTAAAATACAGCTAACATGGCTAGAGTCATGTAATCAAGAGTCTCTGGGGGGATTTGGAGGTAAACGAATATGACACGCAACAAAGATCACCATGTGGAAAATTGTCACGACCTGGAGGATCAGCTGAAAGCTGATCGGCTGTCTCTATCTTTTTCTCTCTCTCTCACTCTCCTCCTCTCTGTCGCCGGTGCAAAACTCATTGTGGGTTCACGCCCTCGGCCCATGCCCACAGAGAAAGGATGCACCTGACCCTCATCAAGGTGATCAGCATTGAAGCCAGGAGGTGACTGCTGTTCTTCGCTGGATGGTTGTCTGCTACGCGTTAGTGAAAGTCAAACTACAGCAAGCTAAGTCGAGTTTTCTTTGAGCTTTGTACTTTCCCATGTCTCTCTGTCTACAGACTTCCTGGATTTCTTCACTGTGTCTACCCCCTGGATTTCCCTGGAGCCCCTTCTCTCACTTCGTTGTACAAAGCACTTCCCCTGCACTTCTTGTATATGCAGCTTGTTGAACTTGTAAATAAATTCTTGTGTACATCAGATCCTGGAGTCCTGTGATTGGTCCTCTACGTCAAACCGTAACCATAACGATCCAGCCATACCATGGACTCAGCGGACTCAGCCCCCACTCAGCGGTGAGTTCTTACTGCCGAAGAAGTTCTGGAACGACACGAAAAAATGCTGCAGCTCATAAAGCAGCAATTGGCCACGCTAACCCGAGCCCTCGCTCAGCGCGCACCTCTGGTAAGCCCAGCAGCATCTCCTCCATCTGTCTCTCCACAGTTACCGGCTCCCGAGCCTCTGGCCCCCGAGCCTCCAGCTCCCTCTCTACCCGCTCCCACGGAGCCCACGGAGCCCCCGGAGCGAACCTTACTGGCACCGGAGCCCTTCTCGGGTGAGTTTCACAAATGTGTGGGCTTTCTGACCCAGTGACATTACAGTTTAGACAGTTACGGAGGACATATGAAACAGATGGGGTTAGAATTGCTTTTTTCGTCCAGCTGCCGAAATAACTTACCAGGATTTTATTACTAAATTTAAAAGTGTGTTTGAAAGAGGTACCGGCGCCGACCCAGCTGCCCACTGTTTATTGAACCTTAAGCAGGGAAGACGGTGTATAGCGGAATACTCGAGTCGAGTTTTGGACACTGGTGGAAGAAACCGGGTGGGGGCAACCGGCATTGATAAGTACCCTATTGAACAATGTTTGTGATAAACTGAAAGACAATGAGAGATCTACCTGAAACCATGTCTGATGTGATAACATTATGTGTAAAGGTGGACGAGCGTCTACGAGCGTGACCACGTTTCCCAGAAGCCTCTTGGGCACGGGTAAATGGCGTCAAGCAGAGGCGCGACAGGTGGCGGAAGTCATCCGGAGTCGAACAGTGAGTTTGTGTGCTTGTGAGTGTTTTTACTGCGGCCGAAAGGGCCATGTCACCACTGCTTGCCCAGCTCTGCCAAAAGACCGCACCCGCCAGTAGAGACGAGAGTACAGGTGGGCGAGGTCTCCTATTCACAGTATCCACCACGTCTCATGATTGCAGCCAAATTAACTGTTCAACTCAAGACTCATTCTTTTAGGGCTCTAATTGACTCTCTGCTAACCAATTTCCCACTCTCTGAGCCACCAGACCTCTCCTCCGTGCCGCCCGTTTATCATGGCCTTAAACAGGTGTTTTGTAAGGATAGGGCACACTCACTTCCCCCTCACTAGCTGTATGACTGCGGGATTGACCATCTCCCGGGTGTGCCACTCTCTACCAGCCGTCTATACAGCCTGTCTCAGCCCGAACGTGAGAGCATGGATAAATACATCGAGTCACTCACCGCAGTCCTAATTCGCCCTCATCATCACCTGTTGCCGCCGGCTTCTTTTTCGTCATTGAGAAAGACAAGAGTTTACAGCCCTGCATAGATTATCGTAGCCTCAACAACATCACCGTTAAAAACAAGTATCCACTTCCCCTGTTAAACTCCGCCTTTGAGATCCTCCAGGGGGCCACAATCTTCACTAAGTTGGACCTGCTCAACGCTTACCATCTGGTGAGAATAAGGGAGGGAGATGAGTGGAAAACAGCTTTTAACACTCACCTTGGCCATTTTGAATATCTTGTTATGCCATTTGGTCTCACCAATGCTCCAGCTTTTTTTTCAGACTCTTGTGAATGACGTGCTCAGGGACTTCATTAACCACTTCGTCTTCGTCTACCTGGATGACATTCTCATCTTCTCCCGCTCCGTCACCGAACACCAACGCCATGTCAGGCAAGACCTTCAGCGCCTCCTTGAAAACGTCTCTTTGTAAAGGGGGGAGAAGTGTGAGTTTCATGTCACTACTGTTTCCTTCTTGGGCTATGTCATTGAAGAAGGTAATCTCAGAGCTGACCGTGCCAAGGTTCAAGCTGTTGTTAACTAGCCGACTCCGTCTAACCATAAGCAGCTCCAAAGCTTTCTGGAATTTGCTAACTTCTACCTCCGTTTTATTTTTTTATAATTATAACAAGCTTGCTTTGCCTCTGACTCATCTCACTTCACCCAAGGCCCTCTCACGCCAATTTACCCCCTCCGAAGACACAGCTCAGGGCTCCCCCATTCTTCCCCCCACGTGTGTAATCGGGGCCCTGACCTGGGAGATCGAGTCGGTGATTAGAGAGGCTCAACGGACGGAACCAGACCCCGGAATGGGTCCCCCGGGCTTACTCTTTGTCCTCTCCTCAGTAAGGTCACGAGTACTACATTGGGCTCATACAGCCAAATTCACCTGTCACCCAGGGTCCACCACACCATCACCTTTCTTCAATGCTTCGCCAGGTGGCCATCCCTTACTAAGGGTGTCCGAAAATAAATTGCCGCCTGCCCAACCTACGCTCAAAACAAGAACGTCCATCAACCATATTCAGGCCTCCTCCAACCTCTACTGACCCCAAGTCGCCCCTGGTCACACATCGCTATCACTGGTCTGCCCGCCCCGTAACAGAAGTAAATGAATCAACTGGGTAAATCCGTAAATGTTTGATTATGAGAATATGAACAAGCAAATACTTATGTGTTTCAATTTGGTCTTTGCTATCCCTCTCTGCCCACACCTTAAATGACAAAATAAAGTAAAGAATTGACGGCATTGCTTTCTCGTTTATCATACACACGTGTATGCCATTACTAAGCATGCATACAGTAAGGGGGAAAAAATGGGAAATGTGTCCTTCCCTGTCCTCTCATTGTCTTTGTTTTCACATAAAATAAAGCAGTGTCAAAATATAATTCCAAGTCCACAAATAAAGAGTTGAAAACAGTGCTTTAGATGCTTTAGCATTCTGACACTGGTTGAGGGAGGTCCACTGTGCCTTGTTTTTCATTTCAAAAGCGATATTTCAAAATGTCTTTCTTTTATCAACAAATATTTCTAGGAAGCAGTTGAGTATATAACCATGACATGAGGTACACACCATATACTCCAGGTTGATTTTTTTTGGAAGTGGAACTACTATTTAGTCAGACGCATGCCTTTATATGCATGGTTGATTAAAATAGTATTAGTTACTGGTAAAACTTGTGAGTAGTTTAGTTCACTACCAAAATCTACATAATCAATCTCATCCACATTCCTTGAATGTAAATAGGGGGGTTTTGCACTGCATATGAGCTACAGTGAATAATAGCATGTCACTGGGCATCTCCGTATCAAATGATGTGTCTATATGCCTGCATAATGGATGCATCTGTTTATCCTATCAATCTTTCTCTCGCCCTAATTCTGTGAAGACTTCCCTTTATATAGAGCTTTTATTAGAGTTTTTATAATGTACATAATAAGATTTAATCCATGGTGTTGCATATTTTTATGCTTAAAGTTAGACTTACAGAGCTTGCTTTCTATAAATACAATCTAATGAAGGATTGTATTCACACAATACTGGTAAGTATTTTTGTTAAAATATTTTGTTTAATTTGGATGGAAGTATTTTTTTAATTTTAATTTGTACTGCTAACCTTGTAACATTTTTTTAAATACAAGTATTACTGATTACCAAACATGATATGTCTGTATTTATACATGTGTGCATGTGTTTGTGTGTGTGCAGCTGTTCTTGGAAACACCTAATGTAGTGGAAACTCTGCAGATGTGGTTTTGAGTACTTTGGCAGACAGACATAAACCTGTTTGTCTGATGGCATATTTTGTCAATGACATCTCACCCATGCAATCATGAAACTTGCATATGTGTAGTTTGCATTAAAATGAGCACTGCATTCATTAATCACATCACAACCTGGTCTCTAGTTTAAGTGTGATTCTGATAGCTCAGCATTTGAGCTATTTTACAGTGCAGCTGACTTAAGATCAATACCTTTTTATACATTTATGCGTTGTTCTTTTTTTTTTTACTAACTGAGCTATTTAAATCAAATATTCATTAATGAGTTTTTTAGCGTGACTATCTAAATATTTCTGGAGAATATTCATAGTGTCATCAGCAGTTAAACAGATATTTTGTCTGGATGAACATAATGGGCTCATTTGTAAGTATTTACAACCAAAATTGGTTTGACTTGACTATGTCTGTACTATAGCTTTGTTTAGGTCAGTGGTTCAACCCACTGATCTAATGTGCCCTGCTACTGGTGGGCCCCACCAGCAGGGCACAGAGCCAGCACAGGTGGGGTGTGGTCTAAGTGGTGGAGCAGGTCATCTACTAATTGGAAAGGTCAGTCTATTGATTCTTGGCTCCTCCAGGTCATTTGGAGTACATACTGAACCCTAAGTTGCCCTTGATACATCCATGGGAGTGTAAATTCAATTTGCCCTCTGTTTTTTATTGCTCATGATAAATAAAAGAAATTAGGTATGTGGAGCATTAATGTTTTTCAACTTCCATATGAGTCAACACAGAGCTCTCAAAAGTGATCAAAACCAACATGAGTCATGTTGTGTCAGTGACTGAGCTGCGTAACATCTTTTCTTTGCTGTGTTTGATGTGATTCTTTCTAAACCCAAGTAAACAAAACTGTAAGAAAGAGAAGAGACAGAGGAGTGAGGGGGATGAAGAGAAGGGAGAAGAAAAGGCAGGAGGGTAATTCCACACTATGATCCAGTGTTTGATATTTAACTTGTGGCTAAAATCAATACTTTATGTTTGATGAGAAACACGCAGCCTTCCAGCTTGACTATTTACTACAGCTTCCTCCTAGCTGCCACACGAACAATGACTAAAGACATATTTACTACTCAGTCCAATAAACAGTCTATAAAATTGGCTCCATAACTATTTGGTAAGTGATATCATTTCCATAACTTTGCCTCTATTCATCACTACAGTGTAAATTAAGCAACCCAGATGGCTTCAGCTTTACTTTAATTAAAAATACTGTCCTAACAATTTATGAATCACAGCAATTGTACACATGTAGCCTTGACATTTTCATAGGCTCAAATTTAAATGAACAATTAATGGATGAGCAGCTTCATGGCCAGGTGTTACTGCTTGTCTTTTGATTTCATAGCAGAGTCACAGCTCCCCAATGAATGCTTCCATATGAAACATAATTGATGTCAACCAAGTAATGTTTGAAGACTTTTTGTCATTATAGCCTTAGACAGGGGGTAAATCTGACTCTTATAGTAACTGCAATTTAGGGTTTAGGACAAGAATGGGTCAGGTCACACCACAGTAATACTAACAGATCACAAACCATTTTGACACATGAATTCATGCATGTTGAAAGAATCAGGTTGGGCCATTGTTCCGGTTTGTTCTTCCTCACATGTAGTACACAGCAGACAGTAATCATCATCAGCTGTGTTCTCCCTTCTGGAAACATTCTGAATAGTTTTGGTAATGGAGCTGCCTGATAAGAGCTAGAAGAAGTCACGACACAGGAATCCCAGTCAGCTAGCTGTGAATGCACTGGACTATTCCTGGCACTATTTTCACGTCAGCACACATCAGTACAATCAGACATCACACAGACTTTGTAATGGGGACTGTGCTGGACATTTGGGTTTTCACATGCACATTCTTCATTTGATGTCTGGAAATGTTCACTGCTGGAGTGCATGTGTGAAAATGGCCAAATCTAAGGCCTAAGACCTACACTATATGTCATTTTTAGGCAATCTGATGCCTTGATTATATAAAGAAAATCACACAGAGACAGGAAGAGGTGATGACACTCCAGCAAAGTGACCAGAGGCACTCAAACATGGTCCAGTGCAGTAAGGACTGGGCCACAGCATAAGAATCTTGCAAACTGCAATCAGAGCCATATAATATTATATATATATATATATATATTAAAAATCAAAGAGTTTAGGAAGGGTCTGCAGAAAAGCAGACTTGCAGAAACTGTGAATTAAGGGCTCCAAGTGCCTTTGTGCACTTGATAGCTTGACAGTAAAAACAGCCTTAAGCCCTCATGGACATGGGTGTCTGAGAGTGTGGATGTTAGAAATGGGTCATTGTCTGAAACAGTTTTGTTAATATCACAAAAATCCTGTAGATGTCACTGTTTCTACAGTTGCAGTTAAAAAAATTAGACCAATAAGCATAGTTGGGATCAAAGTCATACCTATTTTTTAAATATCCTTGCCTCTTTTTCTTCTTCCTCTATAGCTCTACTGCTCCATGCCATCGTCCTCTCTCCTTTTTCTGCTGCATCCTTATTTTTCATAGTGACACTTCTGCGTAAAGGGCAGATGGATGACCCACACATCTTGACTGTAAAGATGAATCACCAGCCCTACCAAATCATTCTTGTCCCATTTTATGAAAGCTCCTTCAGATACAATGTTTTCTCTCTTTTGTCTTTTGCTTTACTGTCAGCACAGTAAAGCTTTCAGAGTGCTAAAGGTTAGTAGGCAATATATATGAAGGTGTACTAAGATATCTGCAACTGTTAGTTGCTTTATACAAACAAGAATACAGTAAGATACAGTAAGTGTCCAAAGAAGGAGTTTTGTATATGTTATGTATATAAAAGTGTATGCTATGAAATTGTAGATGGGGTAAATGGCACTGATATATATTTGCTCACATGAGTTCTGCTTCTGCAGAAGAACATTAAACATCCTGCTAATGACTTTGTATGGACTTTCTTCTATCATGAAATACTCGGAGCACAGTGACACCAACCACGATACTTCCATTAATTTTCTTAACCGCTTATCCAAATTACATTAACATAACACAAATCTGTTTAGAGTGGAGGATGAAGCTTGAGTACCCAGAGGAAACCCAAACAGGACAGGAAATGTCCATACAGAAAGACAGAAAAGCTCCAGAAAAACTATACCAGGACCCTTTTTGCTGTGAGTGCTGAAACACCATGCCATACTTTTTTCATGTAAATAAAATATACTATTTGATGCACAATGCTCACATCATTTACAAATAGGAGAAGTGAAAAGCCAGCAGCTTTAATGAACATTTTCAGTGATGGCCTGATCAATAATTAACTATATGGTATGGATTTACAAAAATATTACTTATCTTTGCTCTGTCCATTCAGAGAATGAGATGAGCCAGAGTGCCTCAAGATGACTTCAGCTTGATAAATGCTTATTTTCACAGGGGCGTCTACTGAAGGAAATCACTAAGCCCCTTGTGCTCTGAAAGTACAAGTGTTCTCTATGTATTCCCGGCAGAGTAACATCAACATTTGTTATGTGTCTGGCTGATCCTTAAGTGGACCTGAGTCTGTAGTGTTTCTGAAACAAACAGTTAACAGGACATTTTGTCTCCTCATATTGTGTTGCTTTGTGTGCATTCCAGAGTGCAAAAGTCTTTTCTCTTCAGCTTTCTTACTCACTGCCAAGCAAAATCACTTCCATCACAGGCAGCAGCATTGTCTCTGTCCACAACAATTTGGGTCACAGCAAGCGAAACAGAAAAAAGGCTTTTTTTTTTAGACTCATCCTGGGCCACAGTGCAAAGCCACAAAAGGACAGAGGCAAAAATGGAGAGAGGCAGAAAATAGCTAAGAACGAGACAAGAAAAGACTAGATTGCAAAAGTGAACAAGTTGTAGTCGTTCTCAAACGCCTAAGACCGTCAAAGCAAGAGACTGAAAAAATAAAATGAAAGAGAATTTTAAAGTGAAGACAGACACCCTGTTTTTGATCAGAAAGTTGAGTGTGCACAACTGTACACTTCTGGTCACATATGGTCGCATCTTGGCAAAACGCTCTGCCAGTAAAATGAGGAAATGGCTTTAGTATTTAAGATGATACCAGTAATAGCAAACAGCAAAAAAGAGCAAGAGATTTTTTCTGATAAACTGAAGATACGTTCGCGCACTTTTCATGCATTTTGATGTTGTTTACAATTTAAAGTGTGTTTTTTCCCTTTAATCTTTTTCCCATTGTTATGGGTATTAGTTTACATCTTTTTATGTCTATGGAAGTGTGTATGTAGGAATGAATATGTGGCCCCAGGTGATTATTTGTCTGTATGTTTTATGGACACTTATCTTGTGTGAAACAATGTTATTATAGTTAACTAAAACTAAAGTGAAACCTAAAAGTATATAAATTTTTTTTTTTAGCTGCTGGAAAAAAATAAAATAAAACTAACTTAAAAGATTATATCCTTAGTCTTTGCAACAGTTAGTTTGGTATCTGTGGTTTTGTGTGCGTGTGCGTGTAACAAGCAGACACTAAAGCAGTCGCGCCAGAATGTCATGCTTACAAAAGGTATGATTCTTTTAAATACAAGGGAGAGCAAGCGAGTCAGATACCGAGGCACAGAGATGAAACAGGTCTGATCGGAAACAGTTTATTTTCAGTCCAGGGGACACCAATAAAACCCTTAAAAACATACACAATAAAAAGTTACTAATAGCTAAAAAAAAAAAAAAAAAAAAATAAAAAACT
>VUQR01009859.1:0-17622 GCA_015108515.1 Hemichromis elongatus | reverse complement strand
CCCATTAAAAAAGAAAAAGGAAAAAAAAAAAAAAAAAAATGCCTGCTGAAAAAAAAAAAAAAAAAAAGCCTTCATCACTGAATTTACACCAGACAAAGAAGAACAATAACTTCTAATAAACTCCCACAAAGACAAAAGAAAACCTTATGGTGGCTGAACACAAATAAAGCTGCTGCAGCAGATGGTGTTCCTGGGCATGTGCTGATCAACTGCAGCAGCTCTGGTTTTAAACATCTTTACCTGGAGTTAGAGCTGCACAGCAGATGGAAAATTGGATGAAAACAGCATAAAGTTTCTTTATGTTTTAAGCTCAGGACAGCTTCAAATCTCACCTCAGAATTCCAATAATGACATCGAAGAGCACCGAACGTGTTCAACTGGTGTGCAATGTGGGCTTTTTTTCCCCGCGTTGTGTAACCTGTAGCTCAATTATTGCCATTTTTCCCCACACATTTTTCTTTCATGCTATTTCTTGGGTGTTTTGCCCTCATTAGTGAAGAGCAGTCTGGAGTGAGAGCAGAGGAATGATGTGCAGTAAATCTTGGGCTGGCTTGAAATCATCAAAAACTCTCTTTTGATGCCTCTGCCCCCCTGACCCGCTGGCCCAAGCTTTTTCATTTAATTCGCAACTCATTCTCAGTCAAGTGTAGCTGTGAACGTCTAAAGGTCTGAACTACTGTGACATAGCATCAGTGTGGAAGAATACTTCAGCATTATCACAGTATTCTGAGCAAAGCAGCCTCTATATTTTAGACCTAAAAACACAAGAGTGTAGACGGGTTTGGACTCTTAAACAGCAGATGACAGATTGACCAGCTAGTGGCTAAGAAGTCAATTCTCTGCTTTTTCTCATTTCAAACCAACGGAGCACCACAGGGAAGCGTTCCGGGTCTTCTCTCCTTCTCATGCATGGCTTAAGTCTGCAGATTATGCAGCTGAGATAGGATCAAATCGTTTGCTCCCCAAAGCCCTGGGAAAGTAAAGTGGCGTTTCTCATACTTGTTTCCTTAGTGTTTACAATTAATGCTCAGTCATCATTTTTTCACTGCTTGTTTTACTGGACCCCAAACACAAAAACATTTCATAAACGGATGCATGGAGAAGCGCTCATTCTTCTGGAGCCAACAATTTGGCCTTTTTTTTGTGTTGTTTTTACCACAAGTGAGGTCAGTTTATTCAATATAATGCACACCGATAAAAGCCAGCGCCCCTAGGAAGGACATCATTCACCGTTTCTCACACTGCACCAGAGAGTGCATATTTGCTCAGCACCTCTCTGTACTCCTGCACAGCCTGACCGAGAAGCTAATTTCTCCCCAGAGCTGTCACTTTCCCTAATACTGCACACAACAGCCACTCCCCTCCACCATCACTGGCACTTCTGCTGCATTGTCACACCTTTTGGTGCCAAAGTTTTCAGTGAACACTGCTGTGTACTAGTTTCGCAGCCTGACCACGACAATCTTACATTTCTTTTGTGTTTTAACCCGCTGTCTGCTCAAACAACTGTGTCACTACCATCTACAAGCTGTGTAGGACGTTTATCTCATAATTCATTGTTTTCTTTTCCATTTATTCTTTTAATCATCCTTTCATATTCCTAAGTACATCTGTTACAGGCTACTTTAAACATTCATTATGTAATTATGAATAAGGTAATGAATTTTTCCTGATTTTCCGAGTGTTGCGTTTACCATTTGTGTGTGTGTGTGTGTGTGTGTGAATTCAACCGTGTTCATCTAATAATTTATGCTGCCCCGTATGGCGACAGCAAAGCGGCGTATGACGTAACCTCGTCTGGAGGTGTTTGTGATAGGAAAAACAAAAATGCATTCAGCTGTGAAACGGCAACATTTCACAGGATTCATTTAGCCTCAAAGAGATGTGACAATTCAGTGTTACACAAGAGATATTTTCAGCTTTGTAATCGGATTGGTCGGAGTTGATCCCGACTGGGCTCGAAACTCGCACAGAGCGCAAGTCATACCTTTCAGTGAGCGTTTGCACCCAATTTTCCAAATGCCAATCCCAGAAAAACCTCGGCTCCATAACGTTGATTTGCACATGCTGACTTACACCCATTAATCACAAGGCATTCACAGCACCAGATGCCATTAATTGCATTAGTAACAGATGTGTTATCATTTCATTGCCAGCTCTCGCTTCCACAGACACGACTGATTTCTGAGTTTTGCTTGTTTACAGAACATTAAAGCTGCATCAAAAATTAAATATTTCTATCCCACAGGCTTCAGTGTGAAAAGGAGCAATGTGAGGTCACAGCAAATGGCACAAATTAAGCCCTTCTCAGACATGGTATGTGTCAAAGAAGTGGCATTCGGTCATTCAGACATACCCATGGGAGACAGCGACGGAGAGAGCTGTGGCACTCGTGTGATTATTGCAACTCGAGGGCAAGCCGCTTTGCACTAACCAACGACTATTCACCGGATAAACACTCTTGAACATTTAGCTCTCTCAACGGGTCTGTTGATGTTGCACACGGGCTCAAAAAGTTGGATTTCTCCTCACACGGGCCATAAATATCAGAAGCCTGAGATCCAATGAAGATCTTAACACTCTTGGTGGTTCTGGAGGTGATTTCCTCCTCTAATTCAAACTGTTAACTTATCTTAAACTGACTCTGCTTTAAATAAATAGGAACATCAGCATGGGGTTAAGAAAGAGCCAAACCTTAAGCAGCAATTTGCAGATCTCGTATTTTCCCTTTGCCGCAGCTTCATGGAGCGGCGTAAACTTCCACAAGTCTGCCACGTTGACCGAGGCTCCGTGTCTGACCAGCAGCTCGGCCACCTCAAAGTGACCGTATGAACAGGCGTTATGAAGGGGAACCAGACCACTGCAGAGGGAGACAGTCATTTCATTCCACAACTTTAATCCTTTATTTTTATTTTAGAGCCGTAAACAAACTTGGCTCTAAATCACACACCAGCACAAGTGCCTCACCCTTTGTCCTTGGCGTGCACGTCGGCCCCATGGTGCAGGAGATACTCCACCACTGACACTCTGTTGTAGCCGGCAGCGAAGTGAAGAGGAGTAGAGTGCCGTCCCTCCAGATCTCTGCAATTCACATTCTGAGCCGTACACAAGGACTGCAGAGACACACGGAGGGGAAAGAAGATTAAAATGAATCAAAGTCAAATTAAGGTGCAGCTAAACAACAACCAGGATTTTTTTTTTAAATCTTATTCTATTTTTTAATATATTCAAGAACTTTTTTTTTTTAAGATTAAATGATTTCAAGAGGTTTCACAGAAATAAATCATCTTTCAACAACCATTAGATAGAATTCCATGAGTTCTGGTGCATTTATGTGTCCTGTATAAACAAATATAAAAACCCAGCTATCACTTCATTTCATATTATCTAGTAATTTTTTTTTTTTTTGCCTGAGAATTTAGTTAATGATCGGTACAAAACTAAAGATGTTTGCCAGTTACCAGGATCTTGTAACTGTCTCTCTAACTTCTCCACGATTGATCCAACAGAAACCTTACATGCTGCACGAAACCGACAATTAAAATGGAATTTTGGATTAGCAATGGTTTAAAAAGTTTAAAGTTTAAAGAGTGGGTGATTGGTGGAGTAATCCATTCGTTCCTCAAGAGAAAAATTTTTTTTTTTCTATATTTTATTCATATTCTAAATTTTATTACAATCAGGTTGTTGTGAACCTTTGAAAATCGAGACTTTGTATGAAGCTTTTGAAACTCCCCCCAAAAAAACAAATTTGCATGTCAGTCACATACTGACTGCTTCATTTCGAAATTACTGTTATGCTTTACAGAGGAGAAATCTTGAAAATGGTCTCACTGTCCAAATATTTCTGGGCTTATTCTATTTACTGTAGTGACAACTAAACTCATTCTCAAATATTTCCTCATTTTTTTTCTGTTCTTGCTATTCTTAAAAATTAATATAATATTATAATAAATTGAATAGCTGATTGACTTTGGGGCTCTGATCATAAAACTCACACATGACAATTACTGCCAACAAGCCTTAAATCTTCATCACATAGATTAAAGAAGGTGGCTTGTGCTTTCACAGTTGCTTTGCTGCATAACTCGGTTGTAAAATTTAGTTACTGCATTTTGACCCAGAGAACTGCCATTTACCTGACAGCTCAGTAAATCAGCAGTTTCTTAAATACTCAGACCAATGCTCAGAATCACTTAAATCACCTTTTTTCCACGTTCTGATGCTCAGTTTGAACTTCAACAGGTCTCCTTGACCATGATTTTGGCACGGTATGCGACTGGCTGAGTAGATTTGAGTTCATGAGCGGTTAAAAAGATATAAGTAAGTTTATTCATATGGCACTTGAAGAAAAGTTACAAAGTGCTCTGCAATATAAAATTAGATACAACAATTAATCTGATATAAAAAGAGCTAAACAAACGCAAACTTTCACAGGTGCGTGTTATTTTTAAAGGTATCAATAGAGTCTAAATCTAATAGAAGTGAGTTCACAAACTCGAAACCACAGTCTCCTTTGTTCCCCGCGTACTTTTGTATTACCAACAAGCATTGATTAGCTGACATCAGTGACCCTATTAGTTACGTATGGATGTTCCAGTTCACTAATATCTGGAGGCATCTGATTGTGAAGTTCTCTGCAAGTGATCGCCGTTGATCAGGGAAGCCAGTGTAAAGAGGACAGAATCAGTGCCACATGAGAGCCTTTAGAGGAGCCGGCGAGAAGCCTTGCGGCAAAATTCTGGAACAGCATGCTTATCAAAACCGAACGCCTGATCAAAAGTAACTCACAGATTTCTCACAGCTGGGAGAACTGAAGACGAATTGGGTCCAAGATTTTCAATTACCCTTGGAACAAAGTTGTCAGTGGCATAGGTAAGAGCTCCAGCTTTTTGTGTGTCTAATGAAGTGGCTGGGAAATGTATATTATAGAGCAAAAAATAACCACATGAACTGTCACAATGGTTGGAGCTCTGACTGAAGTACAAAATGTTCCTGAATGACAGAATTTGCCTCCGTCCAGTTTCATCATCCAACAGAATCTCACACTTCAGTGTGAACCTCCCCAACATTTGATCAGATGACAGGAATCAGCCCACGATTTTTAAAAAATGCCAATCAGCTACTTGGCGAGACTATTAATCATGATTTGTCTGCTTGTCAGGAAACAAGAGGCTGAGAGAAAGCCCGACCCGAGCTCGTCTCCTTTTCCACTACAATCTTCTGCCGGCCTGTCAAAGCATCACATTTCAGGCACTCCTGGACCCTCTTTATTGACGTAACCCCATTACTGTCTGTCTGCGCGGGGGGAAGACACACCACATTTCACTTTAGATCAAAATACTTAAAAAAAAAAAAAAATCATCCTTCTGTCAGATGGTTGGGTGAATGTTACCAGGTCTTGACATTTTAACCGTGAGTGGGCCGAGTACCAATCACAGCAGAGCGTGTCTGTGGAAATCTTATGAGATGTAAAATGTGGCCTTTATCAGGGATAAAGTTTTTGTCTTTTTTCTTTTTTTATAACCAAAGATCAATGAGGGCAATAATGCAAATACAAAAACAAAAAATATCCAACTGACATTTAACAGAAATCACTAAGACTTTAACCCAGTGAGACCAACAAGAACAGCCACAAAGGTCAGGAGGTTTTTAATTAAAACCTGTGTTTGTGGACATCAAATTCTCCCCCAGAGGTTCAACATTGGATCAACAATTTCTGTTTCGCATCTCTGCTTACAGTTTATTGAGAAAGGCCTCCATTCTTGCTCCATTCTAACTAAATAATCAAACTTAAGGACAACAGATCTAACTTGTTTTCAGTTTTCATTAGCGACCGCAGTGCGGTCGCAGAACCTACTGCTTTTGACCCGAAGCAGCCAGTCGAGTTTCACATGGCGTTTCTCAGCACCAGACTCCTCATTAGCGCCAAACCATAATGGAGCAATTAAAAAAAATTTCTGCTCCCTCAGAGCAAATAATCCCCCCATGATCAGTGTCATTAAACACACTGAAGCCACTAAATCAATGCCCTTCCATATCAGCTATTTCCATTTTTCTTATTAAGGCAGTATTGATCGTTAGGAGAAGAACGGGTCGCTGGCTTCTTCTCATTTAACCCTTTAAAAATGAGCTGTTTTCAAATGTTAGACCATTGGGTTTGGAATTCATTTGGACAGAAATATTTTACGATCTATTACTTTATCAAACACAGTTGCAATATACAGTAACCAGTGTGTTAACTGTTACTGGCATGCAGCTTATCATGATGACTTTCACCCAAATGACCACCATGGCTTAGGCGAACGCAATCAGTCCGTCAAACTAAGGTAAAAAAGGTAGGTAGGCACAGTATGTAGATAGGTAAACAAGTAGCTTGACTGATCCTTGCCTTTGCCATATTCAGTGACCTCTGGTTGCCCAGAACGCTCTGGTTGACCGTTCAAGCCTTTAACATCTGGGCAACGACTTTTGATCGCAAGGTAATTTCACAGGTTGCCTGGTGGGATGCAACCAGTCTCCAAACAACTGGGGTCTGGCTTTAAATATTTTTCATCTAATTTGCAGACAGAATGACAACACATAGCAATAAATTGAAATCATCGTGAGGCGGTCTGTGCAACGTGTCTGAATCTCTTTTAAAAAGGAAATATATATTCAACAGGTTGAGCTGGCTGTATGCTGGCTATATAAAAGCAAAGTTGTAGAGCACCTATGTCGTTTGGCAGTCAAATTGCCACCCTGAAGCAACTGTGTCAGTATATGTGGAGGAATTTCTAAACCTCTACTTTAAATCTTTTAAATTAAAAGATTCAGACTGTGAATATATGAACAGGTAGACGGCAACAGATTTTCAACAGAGAGCAACAGATCTGTTATTTGTCAGTTAGTCATCATATTATTACAGACTGCCAACTCCATCGCAAACTGATGGCAGACTGACTCCACTGCCATTTTTTCACCATCCTGATGCACTGAAGTTGTTTGGAAGATGGCAACAGACTGCAAACGGTGGCAGTCCTGGTCCTCATCTTTGAAGCAACCGTTTCAAATGCGATTGCAAACAGTCACAATAACTTAGTTCATGCTACAGTCTCCACCATTTTCCTGTAATTGTAGCAATTGTCATTTTCAAAGTGCAGCCAATCTACCTTGATGGTGTCCAGGTCACCGGCTTTAGCAGCTTCAAGAAGTCTGTAGTCTACATCCGAGTTTCTCACTGGGACGTTCTCTACAGAGAAGCAAACACAGAAGAATCATAAAACAGCCTGCAAATGCTTTGGGAGAAGATTAACGAAAGGCCGACTGTAACACAATAACAAAATGCCGGTGTTATACTCTGTAAAGACAGGAAAAAGGTGACAATACATGCACTTCATCTTACATACGCACGTCAATTTGTGGCCATGTTTCATGGAAGACCTCCGTTTCAAAAAGCTTCCAGGTGACATTTGCAAGATTGTTTTGTTTTTTTTGTTTTGCACCATGGCAAAAACTTAAAAGAATGAGTCATACTTGTTCTTTGATAATTACAATGCAGTGCAAAACCAACAGGAAACAAAAATAACATATTAGGCCTGTATGAGAGTGCGTGTCTACTGGTTGCTGCAGATAAACTGACTGTGGTGACACAGCTGCTACAATTAATGCAGCTGCAGATGCTGTAGTCAATTCGCTCGCTGTCATTTAAAAAACAAATCAGTAGTTATGCATACAGCGAGAGGATGAGACATAACATAAATCTAGATTTCCAGAGTTCCCTTAGAAGCAACCGAACACACAATATTTACTATGAGATAACCGCGCAGCGTGAATCTTCATTGGCCGTGCAGTTATTGTCAGTTTATAGAGAAGCTGTAATAAAGCCACATTTAGTCTAAAATATATATTTTTTAAAGAACAAAAATGTTTCTTTACACCATTTTTCACTATTTTCACATACTCTGTCAGGCAAAGAAATCTGTGAAATCAGAAGCTTTACATTCTTTGGATTTCTGCTTTTTTTCATTTGATTTGTCATTGCTTTCATTTCATTTAAAATGTGTAAGCTTGATCTTTAATTAAAACAGCCGCGTGAAGCCAAGTTTGAATATTATGTGTACAGATTAGTATGGACAATTTTTGCTTTTAATCTGCTGCAGAGGTGAGATGACCGATGGGTCATTGAATCTTAAAATCACAGCAGGTGTTTTCCTTTCACTCGTGGTCCAAAGTCTGGACGTATTAAATGATTCCTGTGAAACTTTAGCTTCATATATCAAATACATTTCCAGACATATATTTAAAAAACTAAACCAAAAATGAAAAATGTACTAAATATTTTAGCTAGCCAATATGCAGAAATTCTTTTAATGTAACAGCCTGAAATTACAGATATAATGCTTTATGGCGGGAAAGTCCAGTGAAAATTTTCAGGTAGGCTAATTTGTCCTAATCCTGGTCTTTACGAAGGTTCTTCATCTCTGTGGAAAAGTCCTACGTTAAGAAGCTCCAACTACTTATGTAATAACCAAATGATTTGTGGGCTTTAATTCTTTCCCTGATGAAGACGACATCTGACAACTTCTTCTGTAGCCATAATGATGAGCTTTGACAGCTCAGAATACATCAATAAAGATGTGCTTTGACAACAATAAGAATATAGTTTTTCTAAAAGTAGCCGCACGAGCAGAGACCAGCCTCACTAACTCCTGAGGCAAACCAGTCATTTTGTTCTATAAGCAGGCTTGGAATATGACAGAAACCACTGAGTTCAGAAAAGAGCTTCAAGGGTTAGTCCCTCATTAGAAACTCCTTTCCTTTAATCTGGAAACACTGCAGTTATATACTGTGATGCCAAGTTTCTTCTACATCTGAGCAGGTGAGGTGGCTCACTCTGTGTTAAAATCTCCACCCTCAGTCTGAAAATATCAATATTGGCCTTCACAAAAACAATTCCAGTTAGTCCCACTGTTTGCAACTGGTGCATAGCAACCAAAACACATCACCTACGCTTCTGCACGCACAGCCACCCACCCACTCAGCAGCCCCCACAGAAGCAAACGGGTGGCCTACCGTTGAGTATTTGCTGAACGGCTTCGTTTCCCATTTGAGCGGCGGTGAAGCCCTGCAGCGACACCAGCGAGGCGTCTGCCCCGTATCCCAGCAACAGCCTACAGGTCTGAAGGTGGCCTGCCAACGCCGCACGATGCAATGCCGTCTGACCCAGTGTGTCCAGGGCATTCACCTGCAAGAACAAAGACCTCAGAATAATGATTCAGAAAGGACTTCCTCAGTTTTAGTCATTAAAAAAAAAAACATGAATCTTTAACTTTATCACTCTCCCATTACTGATCAAGTGCTGTGGTTTACTCATATTTATGTCTTGTTCAGGTAATAACGTTCCAAATAAGGTCAGCTCGTTTCCATCTGAGACACTAATAAACAACTGTATGCTAACCTCTTCTCACAAAAGGTCCCGGAAAATAAACAAAAACAAGACTTTTGGGGTTTCATTATTGAAATATGTAAATAAATATGATAATGCTGACATAATTATGAGACAAGCATCAGCACAACTGAATAACAAAATATGCCAAAACAACCTTGGATCTTATTTGTAGGATTCAGGGTGAAATAATAAAGGGTGCAGTATTATTCTGTGCATTCCAATAGAGTCACTTGTATAAAAATGAGAAACTATTCATGAATAAAAATGTTTCTGAGCAATTCAGCAAATCAAGGTACATCATTATACTGATGCGCATAAATATGCCGCTGAGAGCTTTGATTGTAGAGCATTCTCACAGTGACACAACCACAAGTGCTACTACAAATCCAGTTCTTTCTCCAAACTGAATTCTCAATGCGTGACTGCTGCATGTCAGATAAAAACGACATCTCTAGAAAAACGCCCTTGTTTTCCGTTTGGAGGGTCTCACACAGATTGTTGAGTTTGCAGAAACACTGACCTAAAATCTTGGTCAATTACACAGTTTATAAACAGGTAGGTGTCATTGACTTTGAAGTGCTCTTTTTTTAAAAGAATACTTTGTGATGATTAATGTGAAAAACTAAGAATTTTCAACTCGGATTCAAATCAATATGACGTAATAGCTTTAAATGGACTGTACAAAAGTGTGTAGGATGAACAGAATTCTGTAACATGACCAGATATGTGTGTGTACCTAACAGAGGTTCACACGACAACTGCATTATTTATGGGCAGGATGAAGGTGGCCGTGATGTAATGTGAAGTAAGGGACATAGAATCAATTTTAATCAAAATTTTATATCCAAAGCTTACAATCGTCACAAGGGCTTAATGTGTCCCTCTGTGGACGCACAGCGTATGTCCATATGATCACTATGTTCCATACGTTTGTGAGCATCTGGGAAGTCGATGCAGCCATCGCTGTCTTTATGCTACCTACCGCCAAACACGTGAAACTCACCAAGCCCCTCTTTCTAACATTAACGGTGAACAACTGTGAAATTAAAGCACTTTGAAATCGGAGGATTATTTTTGATACTCTCTGTATACATGGAGGAAGAAGACTAAGACATACCTTTGCCCCATGTTTCTGTAGCACCTCCATAATGTCATTATGCGCCCGCTCAGCTGCCACGTGAAGAGGAGTCATGAAACTACAGGGGGGAGGGGAGAGCGTTAGGAAATAAATATCTCTGCTCAACTTTAGCTCATCCAGATTGTTTGTAAAACTGAATGCAGTGCCCGAACGTTCTCAGAATGAGGTTGGATAATATCACGAGCCATCAACCCTGAGATTAAGTCAGCACTGTTTTTGCACTCCGTGCACTATAGGTACTACTTTTTTCTGGGTAAAAAAAACAAAAAAGAAATTTACAGAATCATCTATTCAGCACTGCATTTATTCAGATTCCAGTATAAGGTATCTATATTTATGTATATATCTATATCTATCTATATATATAAATATATATATATATATATATATATATATATATATTTATATATATATATATGATATGCGTGTGTGAGTGCTATCCAGGCCTTTGGGTAAATGCTGTGTGTGACCTTGTAATGCAGCCTGCTGTCACTGAATAACAATTGCAGCTTCTCTTCTTTCTGTGCCTGGCTGGTTTGGGAGGGTTAACGCTACACCGAAAAAGCTATTCAATCCCAGCCGCCTACATCTACATCTGTTGTATTTGAATGATAGCAGAAGATGTGTTTCCACTCAGCACTTGTGTTTCTTAATGTTGGAGAAAAATATGTGTGCGTGTATTCAAGTCTGCGTCCCTCTAGTCTGATGATATGGACTATAAAATATTGTTGATTTCATATCTCAGAATGCTCAGCTGCAGCGTGATTCATAAAGACTTGCCACAAATCTTGATTTAAGGCCAAAAAGGGTGGGATAAGTAATGCTCTAAAAAAATGAAAGATTAAAAAAAAAAAAACACTGGTGAAGCTGTTTTTCCATCTGAACATGCGTGAGAACTGTTTAAATATCTGAGTTGGTTTATCTCAAAGAACAAATATGTATGCAGGTCTAACTTGTTTAAATTTACAGGTCACATACAGCTCAGCATATCAGAGAAACCACAGAATCCTGTTTAGATTTGCTTCACCTAAGAGGAACAAACATTCCCATAATACCTCATGAAGATGCAGGAAAGTGAGGAGACGTTTGGAGTGTAACAGCACAAGTACGACCAAAGAGCTTTTCTGTCCTTTAGATCTCAGTGATGCTGACATTTAAATGACCCAATTAGCCTTATTGTGTTGACTGGCCTGATCAGCAGAGGAAAGAGAAGAAAAAGTCAGGTAGGAGGAGAAAAGGATATTAGGCATCAGGCCCAGTCTCAGCAAGGCAGCCTTGTAACACACCCAGTATCATGCATGAGTGAGTGTTATTTACAGTTGTATTGAAGCGATCCAGTTCCCATGCAAAAGGATGCACACAATAAAAACTAAGATCTGGCTATGGTAGCAGCCACACATACACAAAACATTTTAAAATGTAATATACATTTCAAGATCTTTAACATGATAAAGGATATACAAATGTCCACAACCAAAAAACACTGCCTTTAAAGAAAAGCATCCATGTCTACTTCACTGCAGTCCTTACCATGTTTCTTTATGTCTATAGGCTAAATCCACCAATGGTTAGAAACATATTAACATTTTTGCAAGTTATGTAAGTCCAAGGTGTAAAGTAAGAAAATATTGGTTTACTTAGACCTGTCAAAACAATTATAATTAATTATTATAATTAATCACAGGAAAAAAGTATTATTAAGTGATGTTTCCTGGCATTCTTCATCACTTTTAAATATTCATTATTAATTTTCCTCATTGAATGTTCTCTCTGCAGAGTAAATATACATAAATGCATGATTTACGCTTCTGTCCTCTTTTGTGTTTTAGACATGGGTGTAACTGGCAATTGGTAGTTCTGTCTAACATCAGGTTGATTTGTTTGGGGAAGTAACCTGCCTGAAAAAGTCGAAAAAAAAAAAAAAGTTTCATGGTGCAGTGGTTGTGTGTTAATAACAGCAAGTATTGAGTTTTCCACACTGAAATATGTACAGCCTCTAGTGTTTGCATATGCGGTGTGTTTTTATGTGTACATTCACTGCTTAGTTGGTATATAGACATTTGTCCTTCTCACGTTTCCTTCTGGCTCCTCCATGGTTATTTAACTGCAATTATGGTCATTAGAAAAATTTAGTGGCTATTGGGAGTTTTGGGAGTTGATCGGTACAGCTCCCCAAAACGACACATGTGCTTTGCAGGTCAAATCAAATTAAATCAAAATGTAAATATACATTACATTTAAAAACAAAGAGTCGAGCAGTCTGGCCCCCCCCAGTCGATCAGAGTGCTTCACGAATTAGGAGCGAGTAAAAAAAATTACCAACAACAAGAAAAGAGCAACATAAGACAAACATAGAAACCAGCCAAATGATAGTCAACTAACTTAAGAGTCTCTAAGCTTTAAAAGACTGACTAGATTCAGAAGTGTGAATGGCAATAGGGAGATTGTTCCATAGTCTAGGTGCTGCGATAGCAAAGGCACGATCGCCTCTGGTTTTCAGCCTAGACCTAGGTTGCATTAAAAGCATCTGGTTAGAAGATCATAGTGCTTTTTTGGGTTATACAAATGGAGAATGGCTGTTAAATAGCTAGGCACCATATTATTTAAAATGTTATAAGTGAGTAAAGGAATTTTAAAATCAATACGGCATTTCACAGGAAGCCAGTGTAAGTTAGCTAAAACCGGAGTAATACGATCACCCAATAAAAGGCGTGCATCAGCGTTCTGAACTATTTGTAAACAGTACAGCGAGGAGTGTGAGGTAGGCCAAAAAAAAGAGAGCTATAGTAGTTGAGGTAATGAATGCATGCATAAGCATCTCAAGGACCTTGTGGGGAAAGGCTTGGCTTTAGAAATTTGACGTAACTGAAAGAAACTTTCAATTCAATTAAAGTTTGCTAATTCTCCAGGAACCCGTGACTGTAAATGACATTGATGTAATGAAGCAGTTTTTGTATTATATGTTGAGCATAGAATTATTCCAGACAGGCCCCGAAGCTCAGCCACTATCAAAGCTTTTACACATCCAATTGTCTGTTTCACATTTGGGTGTTAGCTGTATGTTGCCAGTTGCTGCACATGTGCAACTCACTTCTACCCCATCTCTCTTTCTGTGCCCGAATATTGTATCTGCGGTCACTGTTTACTCTGTGCTGGGCTTTTGCTGCTCCACTCAATGTATGCAGGCGGTGTGTACAGGTAAACAGACCCATACAAAAAATACAAGTTGCTAGAAGTGCAAATATCACTATCATATCACATTTTTTGACTGGTTAAACATTTTTGACCAGCATCAGGCTCACGGGTGGCCAAGGCTCAGTGATGCACGTGGGCAATGAAGGCTGGTCCGTGTGGCCTGATTCTGCAGAAGAAGAAGCTCAAATTGCCTAAAAATGTAATGCTGATCCTGATAGAAAGATCTCAGAATATACAGTACTTTCCAGTTTGTTGCATGTGGGGCTACATGGCTGCAGAGCAGTCAAGCAGCCCATGGTAACCCCTGTCGACTGCTGAAAGCCCTAACAATGGGCCTGACTGTCAGAACTGGACCACAGAGCAATGAAGAAAGTGGCCTGGGTCGCTGGGCCAGCGCACACCCTCTCTGCCATTTATGTGACGGCAGGGAGGGTGTGCACTGCTCATCTATTGAAAACCTGGCACCAGGAATTTATTTATATATGGCCAAATCGCCACAGCAGTCGCTTTGAGAAATTAAGAGGTAAAGGCCCTACAATAATACAAAGAGAACAGAGACAAGCCCACCAATCATATAGCCCCTACAAGCACTTTGGTGACAGTCAGAAAGAAATCTTCCTTCTAACAGGAAGAAACGTCCAGCGGAACCAGGCTCAGGGAGGTGCGGCTGTCTGCTTTGACCCAAAGTTTTGAAAAGCTTGTATATACCTTGTGGATGTTACTTTAACACGTACCATCTTCCTCAGCATTGCTGCAGACCATGTACAGCCTTTCATGGAAACAGTATTCCCTGATGGCTGTGGCCTCTTTCAGCAGGATAATGCACCCTAGTATAGCAAAAATCCTTCATGAATGATTTGAGGAACAAATTGTCGGACATATTGACCTGGACAAACAAGTCCAATTCATGGAGGCCCCATCTTGCAACTTCCAAGACTTAAAGGGTCTGTAACTAACATCTTTCTGCAGCTCTCCTTCAGGGTTATTTAATCAGAAACCAAGTTTAATATTAGGCGTTTGGTCATAATTTCCAAAGGATGATTCTGTTCATCTGGACATGGCGGTTGACGGAGACTGAAAAAGACTGAAGAAGTCACTTGGATGAGTGACGAAATGTTTCTCCCACTGAAGCCGCCACATCCAGATGAACAGAATCATCCTTTGGAGATTTACTTACCTGGATGTTTGAGAATGCATCAAGACGTAATATTATGCCTGTTATTAATTATGCCACACAGGAACTAACCTAAAGCAAGGTAACTTTTACACAATTATAATTTCTTTATTGCTGTCTCTCTGTCTCATTGTGTTCACAATATGGTAATTTGAAAAGTATTTTATTTTCATTCAAAATTAGTAACATAAGCTCTGCTATTATGTGCATTTACATTGTTTATGCAATGTAATATGCAAATGAAAACATATGCAAAACAAAAAGTATGCACTGTAAAGTGGGTCAGACCACTAGCCTAAATACATCTGCAAGAAAATTAACAGTTGTCAAAAGTGAATATTATAAGTAGGTAGGTAGTAGCTGTAACAGTAATAAAATTAACTGTACCTAGTTAAGTGAGAGTGCCATAAAGTGCAGCTGCTGTACGGGTCACTTGCTTCCAGTTCCATTCCAAGTGAATCTCATTGACTTCCAACAGAAATAGTTACAGATTGGTATAAAACTGTTCCACTCATGTGATTCATCTCACCTTTGAGTGGGCTTTAAATGGAATTATCGGACAAATTTAATAATCCAGTGTGGGGTCCAAACAGTCTAATAAGTTTGTGCTTCAGTTTCAGTATTTGAAATTTGCCTTGCCATGACTTGTACAGCTTATGGATGCAGCCTGCAAACCAAACCTGCAAATGTTAGCTGATAATTTGTGTTCACCTTTGTCACTTCTGCCTCCAAAAACACAACCTGCCCACAGTCAGGTTTTTATAGCCATCAAATCTGGCTGTTTAATGACTCTTAGTTATGGTGCGTTTTGAGGATGTTTTAATGTTATTTAAATGCCTTTTTTTTGCACTTTAAAGAGCCATTGCCTCGGTCTTGTGACTGCATAATTCCCAACAGAATTGTGGGAAAAATGGGACATAATAGGAGTAAGAAACCAGGACAGTTTTCTTCTCTATCTTCCACTTTCCATCCCTCTCTCTGTAATGCGTGAACCCCTCTCTCCATCTCCAAAATAATGAAGACTAAGTCATGTCTGTGTATATTAATTCCTCCCATAATTCCTTGGGCTAAATATAGAGCCAGAGACTTGAGTGACTTAGTGAGATATTCAGTGGGAATTAGACGGTCCGGTGGTGGATTAACACATGAGATAATTAATCTTGAAGCACAAAAAGAACATTTCATTTTTTCTAAAATGAGCAGAAATCACTTCCTTGATGAGAGATAGAAAGAGAAGAATAATTTTGGTTTGAGGTTCTCTTAGTGAGTAGAGGGGGGATAAGCCGGTGCGTGCCTTTTCTCCCGGCCACAACAGCTGTCAAAGCTTGACCAGAACACATCCTGGGGGCCCAGACTGCTCTAGCTGAAATCAAAGGTGGCTCGCGCTTTTTGCAATTCTGCTTTTTTCTCCCCGTCTCTTTTCCTTCTAATGATACATCTCATCACTGAGAAAGTGTCTCTCGGCACCGCAGCAGTGTTACAGGTGAGCAGTCATTAGGATATCCTTGCTTCTCCTTTTCCTTACGCCGGAGAGAACCAATTCCTCTTCTCCCAAGAGAATAGCTTTTCTCAGCGCAAACACCCACATATTCATAATGCAGCTCTTTTTCGCCAGCCTGCTCCTCTCTTATATTCTCCATCCTTCCTTTGCTCATTCTCCGTCTCTTGGGTGAAACTTTACACGAATGTTTATTCAAAGTACAGACCGCAGTCTCCACATTGTGTGCATGTTTAGTTTGGAGAGTGACTGTGCCTCTGTGTGCATATGTATGTGCTTTTTTTTTTAATTAGGTATGTGCTCTTTAGACGAAGCATCAATCATTACACACATCCAGGCTGACACTGTTCAACATGAAAGCCGCTGAGACTCATTAGGACACTGATTACAGCTTGGGGAGGAGAATTCTGGGCAGCTGCTGAGCTCACAGGCAAACACCCACACACAGTCATGCATTCTTATTTTATGTGTGTTCATGGGTAGCAATATGTTTGTTTTTAAGTAGGACCAGTTTGGGTATTATTTAAACAAATGTTTGTGATTTGTTATATAGAGAGTAAGAGTGCTAAAGCAGGATGCTAATAGATATAGTCAATTGGCAATGTGTCCAAGTATGATCGTGTGAGATTGTGCCCTTTGTAGGCTCCCTGCTGGCCACTGGCAACAATTTCCCAGAGTTCCTCAGTGTTATCTTTCATGTGATGTTTGGATGCACAGGAAGAATGCATGCACATTTCTATCAAGAGAGTTTCTATAGATAACTTCACAATGAGTTACTGCTTTTAATTCTTGTTTCTTCCGTTGGGTATTGGACAGCAGCATGTCTCCTTTCATTAATCACAGCTATTGCTTCTTGACTCCCGGCTTTCAGCTTCAGCTGCTGCCACGGTAGCTCTGGTTGAAGTGTGGAAATAGTGTAAATCTAATTAATTTGACAGGTAATCACACAGTTAAAAATGTGTTCCAATTATCATCTTGAAAACATTTAAATTCAAGAGTTCAAGAATGAATATTAACGCTATCTGCTTGCACTTGTTTTCAGATTTCTGTTTTCCTTTGTTCTTATTCAACAAAATACATGGGCTGACCAAAACTGGACAATAAAAGATTGCAAACATCTCCCCTTGCCCGAAGAGCCTCTGTTTCTGCTGCAATATTCAGATGATAGTGTCAGAATCTGGCAAACG
>VUQR01009858.1:0-16904 GCA_015108515.1 Hemichromis elongatus | reverse complement strand
CCCACCTTTTTTTTTATTTTTTTTTTTTTTTTTTTTTATATATTTTTTTTTTTTTTTTTTTTTTTTGTCATTTCTTTAAGTAGTTTTCAGGAATACGTCTTCACATTCAGAGCTCCGTTGACATCTGGGCTCTGGGGAGGCCAATCCACGACTGAATGTGAAATCACTGACTGTCTTTTTCTTTCCGGTTTTGATGTTTCCCCTTACTCATTGTGTTTGGGATCAGTCATGGCGAAAACTGTATTATTATATGGTGGATTAATTTTTTCAATGTGGATTAATCACTTCATGTAACTATCAATTCAGTCCTTGTATAATTTGGCATACTTTAGTCCTCTCCCCCCGCCATTTCCTATCCTTAAGAATGGCTTCTTTACAGAACAAAGACCAATTATGATGCTTCTTCAGTGAACTGTAGATTAAAAGGGTCAGATACATTTCTCAGGTTCTGTGTCAGGTCTTTGCTAGATTACATTTAAAAATAATGAAATAATAATGAACATACTGGGCATCTGCTCTAAACCTGACACTTCTTGCATTCTCTACTTCTCCAGTTTCCTGATTTTCATGCCAAGTTTTTGGCTTGTTGCTCTTTGGGAATCCAAACAACCTGGTTGATGCTATGTTATAAAAATACTATGTTGGTTTCTTGTTAAGTTCTGAAGCCAAATTTTCTTTTATGTGTTGGCACAACAGTGATTCATATCTTGTTCATTTCAGAGTGAAAGTAGTAAAACAAAAAAAGCAACTAATGTCCAAAGAGAAAGATTTTCCTGAAGTCTGGACCACTTGGAAAAATAACATGAAAATATTTCTCCTTGGAAGCAAAGAAATTACGGGTCGTAAATGACACAAAATATACATTATTGTGTATTTGAGCTCGTTGTCATTTTTTATGAGACTTTTATCCTGTAGATTTGGGTAAGTTTGACACAAGAAGGAAAAATATATTTGCGTAATATTGAGAATACTTCTACCTACTGGGAATACAAACCGTCTTCATCAAGAAACTGAGCAGCACCAGTGTGTATGAGTTAGGAATGTGCGGCTACTTCTGTCTGTTTTGCTTGGAGTTTTGTGTCCCAACTGCAAAGCCTCTATGACTTTTAGGATTATAATGAGTCTGTGGTAGTGTCTGAAGGGATTATTCCAAAATAGCATTGTTCTCAAATGAACTCCTCTTCCATAATTACAATCCGACAAGATTACTGAACATGATACAAAACAAAAGTTCTGGGCTCACTTTGTGAATTTTTTTGTTCACTACTGGTTCATGATAAGGCTCAGAGTAGTCCCTTTGTTTCCTCTGTTTTTCACAGTCAAGGTTAAAATTTTAAAAACTGGTATAACTGAAAGCCATAGCTTCAGTGACCTGTCTCTTAAATTTTGTAAGGAAGCACACTGTTGCTATGTGCTGGATTCCTGAAGTACTTTCTGAGTAGAGCCCCTGCAGGGAAAACCTATTGCACCTTTTAAAGAAGTGCTAGTGCCAACACTGCGAAAGAGACATATGAGACTGTGGACATCCAATTGATTTTCAGTCAACACATCCCTCACGTAGTCTTTTATGTGTTAAATTATTTAAGCACTGCAGCTTGAGGGAAGTGAGTTTATATCCTCCCAGAGGAGCAGGCAACTTACCTGTGTCACTGAGTATTTTGCATCAGGTATTTCACACAGATTCAACTGTATTAGTTAAATTGGTTTTCTCAATTGGCCTTTTCACCCGTGGGTTGAAAAGGTCTTAAGCTGGTGCTTTAGGGCACTGCACATTATCCTCACAGAGAAGGTTTCTATCATTACCACCATGTATTAGTAAATGGACCATTTCAAATTTCCCCTCCAAGCAGCATTTTATCATCATACAATGGACTTTCCCCGGCAGCGTCTCTGATAAATGATCATACTCATTATTCATCAAGGATTAGTGTCATAATCGATTTTGTCCGAACAGGCTGCATTCCACAATGTGTTCTTAATCCTATCCCCAAGAGATGCTGAACTTTGTCACATCCAATTAGGTCACATAAGTCAGTTAAACTGAGCAGCTTTTACAACTTCTTTTTACATGCTGCATAGTTGCTGAGCCATCCTAGGATAAGACCCGTTTTTATTCACTTCCGGTTTTTTAAAGGTTGTTGTAGATATTTGGATATTTGACACGCCTAGCATCTAATAGGTGTGGGGTTTATTTAGCATGCAATCATTGAAATATGCTTTTCATCGACAAACAACACAGTTTGATTTTTTCATTCAATTGTGACTCACATGGCAACTAAAAAGAGAAAAGAAAGATGTGTTCAGCCCTTCAAGTCTCTGGGTATCTTTGCAAAGCTGCCCTGCTTGTTCTCTGGCCCTTTGGTAATGGCTGCCCTGTACTCTATTCCCAGCTGCAAGATGGACCTGTGGTGCATGTGACATCTGTATCTGCCAATGGACGTGCTAAGCCTGTCAGCTCCACAGCACTGAGCCTGTCAGTCAGACTTGCTACGAACAGCCTGGGACCACAGCTGTCATAATGATCCAACAAAAGAAAAGAACAATCTGCTGATCTTCTCTTAGCCTGACTGAGACTGCGTGTGTTCTTAACAGTAGTCAGTGGTCGCTTCAGCTAATATAGACCAGATACAGAATATGACGATCCTTCCCTGGCAACATTCTAGCATGATAATGATGGTGATGAATAGCATTATACAACAACACAAATTAAAGGGATTATATCTACAGAACTCTGACAATGACTGCACTGATTAGTTCCTTGCTAAGCACTGTGAGTTAAGAGGGGTAAACTATAATTGTAAGGGACAGTTGGATTGGTTTAGAGTAGGTTTCTTCTAATTAAATAAGCCGCATAGTCAATAAATGCCATTTTAGTTAGCACAAAATTACATCCCCGGTGGTTAAACCATTCTAAATAAATCATGGCCTAAGAGAGATCTGTTGGTTACAGGCATCTGTTTGGTACAATATACATATAAATTGGGCCCAGAGGTAGATTGCTCTGTGACTTTTTTTTTTTAACTTTGCCATTTAGAGACAACTGTGAAAAGGTTAGTATGTCAGGTATTCTGGGAGGGCAGTTGGTACTTTAATGGTAAGAGAGTGTATGAATAGAGCTTACAAGAATAGCCAATTATATTTTAACAAGACTGCTCTAGACTGCTGATACTTCATTGATGTATACAGGGCTAAAACCTCTAATCCCCTGGGAATATTGGTAAGGTATAACGAGGCAGTTATTCAGACAAGATCAGTTCTGCCAGCCGCTCGTTTCACAGACCGTCACTGCTGATAAAACGTGATGAATTGCTTTGTATTATAGCTTTAATTGTGTATGTTATGGTTTTTATCCATTTGTCAGCAAGCAGTTGAAAAAGATCAGGGGGACAGACTGTGTTTCTACGTCTATTAAAATTGAACTACAATAATCTACCTTGTGAACCACATGGGCAGGAATTATAGACTGTTTGAGACTTTGTTGCCATCATACAGCAACAATATTACAATGGCTAAGAGATCCAAGATTACAAAATTACACACAAAAAAAGTTTTTAAAAAATGAAATGCAAGAAATTAATGCAAATAAATATTTGTAAGAACTTATTTTAACAACTGTTTATTTGACAACATACGTGTCTTAGTTATGTGTATTAATGTGTAACAAATCTACACATGAATATGGTTATTTTTCAAGCAGCTGTATATGCTGTAGTAACCTCCCAAGTAAAATAAAACATGAGTAACTGCCACAGCGATAACAAGCAACCAAATAACTAAATGCCTGAGTTAAAAAATGTTTTAAAAAATAACAAGTTTTTGCAATTCTCAAAATGATAGCACGCTACATCTGAACTTGCATATTTATAGACAAAAAGCTTTAATTTTGCATTGTAAATAATTTTCAGTATTGGTGTTACAAATAAGATTACATGACAATTATACTGCATGGTTGGAAAAATATTGTAATATCTATATCTATACATAGATAGAGAATCCCAACACTTTGGGATAAAGAAGTAGAATTTGTGTTTATTACATAAAAGGTGCCCTGAGCAGTGAAATCTGCCTCTAATACTTTCTAATATAAGCTCAGTCTAACATACGATACACAGGAGATGTGGTGCAGTAATTTATTTATTTTTGTTGTTGTTGTTTTCGAACATAAAAATGTAGTTTACGTTTTGTTGTTGCTGTGGAACAAATTTTCAGGGATCCAATGGGTGTTCGCTTGGAGTGACTCCACTGCTTGTAAACGAACGGAAGCTCTTGCAAAGGGATTTAAAATGACAGTTCGTATTTTTTTTCCCCCTCCACTGTTAGTGTTCAACAAATGCAGCTAGGATTGTAATGAGGCTATGGGTTGTCTTTGCCTCCTGTTACCCAAAGCAGAGTTTTAACAAGGGCATTGTGAAGGCAACGCTGTCATATGGCTGAGTGTGAATACAACGCTGTCTGCATTCAGATTGTAGTCTCACTCTCCTTGCTCAATGAATAATGCAAAGCTAGCTAGTCAGGTGATAAATTCTCAAGTGTAAATCCACGAAGCACATCAGTGATGTGACTGTATTTTGACAGTACATCATCAGATAGAGAAGGTTCATACCAATCTGCAGAGAGCTGAGACAGGAAAACACTTCGGTGTTAACAGCTGCACTGTAACGGCTGACGTTCGAAAGGATAAATGATCACAAATGCTTTGTTTCTGCGTTGATACTCTGAGTGATCAGATAAACATAATTACTATGTGTTCGCAATGAAATGGGAAAATTGCGCCTGTAGCTTTGGGTCATGGACTACCACCAGGTGTTGTCATACCTAATTATTTCAGTGGCGGGTTCAGGTGATGATAGGTGCAGAGCAACAATAACAATCTGTAGTCATTTAAATACTATTTCATTTTAAACTCAAAAGAAACTATAACATAACAGGGAGTGGAAAAATAGCTTTAATGTCATTTTCTATAATAAGAAAAAGTTTCTGCTTTAATTTCAGTAGGTTTACACTATTATTTAGTGCTTAGGTGACTAAGCTGACAGTTACCATTAAGTTGCAGGTGGATTTGGCTGTCAGTGTGAGGTTGACGATGCAAAGGAGTGAGTGAGGCTTAAAAGAAAATAAAAGCATAGTGTTGTCAGTAAAAGACTCACGACAAGAAGCCTGCACTATGAAGTGGTACGAAGCTGGTTATCAACTTGATGAGTTAAGTCATTTTTTCCTGGCACACTAATACGAAAGGTGTGACATTGTCAGCATCTGACTAATCACAATTATGGCTAAATAACTCTGTTTTATTTTATAAAGGAAAATAAAAATGTACTGTGGCGGGAATATAGAGGTTATACATAGAATATAAAGTGAAAGTAAGAAAGCTTCTGCAGACAAATCAGGGGTGTGAGTGTGTGTGAAAGGAAAAGCGATGCACAGTGGTTTAGTATTAAAAGCACGCTATAAATGCACATGTGCTTTAAGTGCTTTGGTCAGTAAGAGTTGAAAAGTGCCACTAAATTAATGAAGTTCTGCCTGTTTGAAGGCAGAAAGGAAAGACATCAAAAAAATGCTGAGTGTGGAAGTTAACAGATTTATCAATATCATGATCGATTGTAATGAGTAGTAGGTTAAATTAACATTTAAATGTGCACAACAGTTTTATTCTTTCTGCTGCAGCATCGGTGGTGTTTAACTGAGCAAAGAACATATATCAAAACACAAATATAGGCTTAGACTAGGCAAAATGTGAATGTAGCATAACGTCTTCCAATTTATAAATAGGTACCCTGATTTAGGTTCATATAGTCATGCTTATAGGACGATATAATTGTTGGAAATTTGCATGCAGCAAGCAACATTAAAAAATAACTGCAGATAGAAAAAATGAGAAATCAAGTTGCATACAACAATTGTTGCTGGTGTTCATTGGGCAGTCACAAAAAAATTAGAAACCATTTAGAATTTTTTTTTTTTTTTTAATTTAGACCCCCTACTCTTCATGCAGCAATGAGCCTGTTATTGCAGAGTAGCCATGTGTTAGAGGTGTTGATAGAGGAACGTAAAAATAAAAGGCGAAACTCAACTATAACCTGAACTGGGGAAGCTAGGATTAACTATGAAAACTGTGACATGCAACATGAATCTGAACCAAAGCCTGAAAATAATCCAGTGACTTGAAGTAAATGACGCTAGACAAACAGGCGACCCGACACTTAACAGAACGAGACAGAGGACTTAAATACACAGGAGTGTAATGAGGGAAATAGAAATACCTCGGGAAACACAGCTGACACAAACAAATATGACACAACAGGGAAGTGAAACTAAACACACTGAACATGGAAACACTAGACCTTTCAAAATAACACAGGAAACACGGAGAGACGTAGACATGACAACACAAGCTTGACAGTGGAACATGTAGACATAAAACATGTGACAGACTGGGGAGGCGTGGAACACAAGGAGAGGTAACTGGGAAACGAAAAGGTTAGATGACATAACGTACAAGTTTAACAAAAGGGACAACACAGACTAAACAGAGGACAGGAAAAGACTCGTAAACACGGAGACCTAAAACATAAACCAGACCAAGATTCAACTAAGACACACCAATAATAATAATAGAACTTAACATTATCTCATCTGTATTAAGAACAACACACAAACTAAAAATGATTTCAACATAAGAGATCAATCCCAAATAAACTCTAAACAATCGGTCACAGGCCCAGCCCCTGACAGGGCCCCAATAAGAAGAAAGAAAACCCAGGATTAACCCAGAAGTTAGCTGGATAACCCCAAACCCTGCAGTACACACTCCAGGACTTCATGATACGATGCAAATTCCTGGTAAATCTAAAACAGAAATAAGAGGAGCACAGCTGACAAATTTTAAAAGTAAACTTCTGTCAAGGTAACGAATAAACAAAAGTGTGGAGAGAAAGAAAAATGAACAGTTCATGACCCAAAGCATACCACCTCATCCGTAAAAGAATGTGGTGCTTCTGTTGTGGCTAGGGCATGAGTGACTGCCAGTGTTACTGGCATTTGTCTGCGATTTCACTGCCACAAGCAGAAGCAACGGCATGGGTGTTCATATAGTTTGTATACTCAGATTCAACCAAATGCTTCAAAACACAAAAGGGTGACACAAGCAGAGAAGGCGTCCTTTGCAAGCCCTCCCACTCCAAAAAAAAGAAAAAAAAAGAAAACAGAGGTCAAAGATAAGACATGAAATTCAGTGAATGTATGACCTGATCTCATAAAAATCAGCTGTCTTTTTAAAAAGGATTTCATCCTTATTTGTGATGGTTACATTTTTATCCATCTAAGCTTTTAAAAGTTAATGCTTTAATTTCATCAACCCTTATGTACAGTACTGTTCATATACATGTTTGTTCTTCAGTTGAAGGTGCATATGAAAAATACATCCATGATAACAAAACAATGTTCTGTTTTACCCAAGACAATAAAACAAGAAAATATATTCACTTAATTATAGTGAAAATGGCAAGCACATTCAGGATCTCCGTGCATAATCATCACAACCATTAAACACTCACTGATATATCAGCGATATATATTATTTTAGTGCTATATAAATAAATGATGATAATGATGATATCAGAAAAAAACATTCTCAGAACTGCCATCTAGTTAGCACAGACTATCTTGAATGTCTGGGACTTTCACACACAAGTTTCCAACACTCACTAAAATGACAGCTCGTGTGTCTTCATAATCTTTTAACCCTCAAATCCCTCCTTTGATCCTTATTTTAATCTCAGTTAGCTCTCAGTTTAATCTCAAATCTCTGAATAAAGATCAGTATAAATCATAAATAAATTGATTTCTTTTTTGATGTTCTGTCTTCCTATAAACAGACTTGTACAAAAATGTACAATGTAAAAAAAAAAAGACCTGACAAATCTGAGGCTAATTTGGGGTTCCACTGCAGTTAAATCTCAAATTTTGACCCAAACAGTAATGATAGCAAAATGATTTTCTTCACACCTTAGCGTGTCTTTTAATAACTTAATTACAAGCTTTTTACACTAAGGTGCACCTTGACACCAGTACACATAAAATATTTTAGAAAGACCTACAAGTAAAGACTTCCATGTTTTTTTTTAAATCCCTTTACTTGTCTTACAGTCATCAGAAGCTGTTTGAGTTAAATTGATAGTCCAGAGCAAACAGTGCAGAGAAAAATGCCTCTCACCGTGGTAACAGTGTGATTTGTCTAGCTCAAATCTGCCCAAGACTAAACAGAAATCGTAAGCAGAAGTAGATTAGAGTGTGTTCTTGGTACGATGCTCTGTGCACCATGCTCCAACACTGCCGGTGTGCTCAGAAAACAGAGACCAGTGCACTTAAAAATGCAAGTAGTGCGCAGGTGCATGCAGGCATATGCACGTGTTATAGAAGACAACGCAACTGATGTTTTGCCTACATCACCACAGGCTCTCCTCTCTTCACGCTTCATTGCTGCAACCAGTATAACCACAAACATCGCCTCCTCAGACATTGATCTGTTGGTTTGATTTGGGCCCACTCCAAACCAGTACACATCCAAGAGATTTCTAATTATCATCACGGTAACACATGAAGAGGTAAGTTGACTGTAACACATTGGCATCTCTCTCATTAAGTCCTAGAGCAGGAGAATGGCTTTACGTACAAGAGCAATTAAGCCTTGATGCCACTGCAGACTTACTCTTTTCCACTGGTTTACATCATTAGGGCTCAAAAGTGCTGCACTCTGCCTGTGGGAACCAGCTCCCAAGCCCTCAGAGCCACCTCAGATATCAAAAGGATGTTTGAATGTGCTTTGATTACTTGCACATTTTCAGAACAGGTGCAGTCAAAAAAAATCTCATACACTGCCATGAAAATGGAAGTCTGTTTGGCTAATATGCCATTAGGATACTGAGTGTCAGACGCACAGCATTTATAATTAAAACTCTGGTTGAAAAGTATTTTGAAAAATAACCCTCAAATGTCTAAAAAGGGTAATAGCAACAGCACAAAGTGAAAGTCCTAGCATAAAACCAAAATTAATCCAATCTATTATTTTATACCTTCATACAGGAGCTAGATAATGCTTTATGACTAAACTGAGTACTTTACTATGCTCACATTCTTTATATACACTTTTGCATTTATTTATTATTTTCACAGCTTATTATCATGCAACTCGAAGTCTGAACAGTCACAGCAATCTGTTAGATATTTGTCATACCTGAACCCCTACTTGGCTAAAACCAGCTTTTTGACCAATTCCCACTCAATGCAATTTTCACGTATGGAGCCCAAGGATGGGAAGAGAAGAGGAGTTACCCAAGAGGGGCAACCCTGTTATTTCTAAATCAACAACTGTGCCTAAAGCCGACTGCATCCAAATTCTGTCACTTGAAACCTGCCAAAACCCAGGCCTGTTTCTGCTTCCTACCAGCTTCCACACACTGTGTCCGATGGTTCCCAGCCTCAGTCCTCCTGCCATTCACATTCTGGTCTCTTGTTTCCTGGCAAATTAGACATTTGCTGTAAAATACAAGCCACGCATGCTCTGCATTTTGATTTTCATAGCAATGGAGAGGAGGACTCTTCAGGCAACAACTGAGATACACATTTTTAACTGCAGTTTTGCAGTAAAGTATGCAGATGTTGGACATATGTAGTACTATATACTACAATACTATAATACTAATATTTCCTTATTACCAGGAAAGATATTCCAGGGTTTTTTTTATTAAAAAAAAGATCTTTCTATTAATCGTATCAGCATTAAAGAGCTGGGTACAAGAACATCGATGATAATTTAAAGTGTTCATGTGACAAGGACAAGCTATGGAAATCCATTCTCCGTATATGCAAATATCTTTCAATTGACTGCCTAACATCAAACCTACAGATATACTTTGTGTTGACTTTCTCAGCTGTCTTTTTGTTTTGTTTTTTTAATCAAATTTATAAGAACAACAAACATAGTGCAAAGGTCAGTGGAGCATTATTAGCACACACTAAGTTGAACCTTGAGATGAAGAGAACTTCAGATAACAGATACAATAAGTCCTGCAACCTTGACCACGCTCACCTCAGAAGTTTCAGAAAACGCAAACAAGCCAATGCATCATGTGGCACTTTGATGCTGAAAAATAACGGAAAACAAGGTTACAGGACCAATTATGAAGATGCTGAACTGGTATATATTTGTTTCTACAAGGGCACCACTTTATACTCTAGGCTCGCTTTCCTGTTCCAATGTGAGATTTAGTTTCAGAAATAAAATTGCTTTGTTAGATTTAGCAGCGTTTGTATAATGTAGGATTTGCTATATATACAGTACAATAGATTTAGCAACCATCTCTCCTTCTTAAAGGGGAAATGGTTTGTTACTCCACCACCCATTCAGTAAAAAGGACTGACATCAAGGAACAGACCATAAATGATGAATGGGTAGACTTGGTAACTGCTGTTTGAGAGATTTCCAAGGAAATCTGAGCTGTTAGAAGCTATAATTCTGCTTAGAAATCAAATCTAACTTCAAAACAACAAATAGTGATACATTTACCATTTATTTTAGTTCAATTAGCTACTGTATATGAAATGGCGAAGCTTGTTTTCAGGACCCAATAAAGAACGAGCAGTTAACTCCAGCTGTATTAGTCAGGCTTATCAATTAGTTGGTTTCATATACATCTTTAAAAGACTTCTTTTGCTCCTTTAAGTGGTACCATCATTGTAGTTCATTTTTTACTTTTCTGAGAGGTGGGATCTTACCTATACGTGTAGAGGAGTTGCTGTCTGACTAAAAAAGGTCAACTTTTTCACTCCCTCAGCTGTGTGATTTTCACACCTGAGACAGGTTACTTGATTGGGGATCTCAAGAATCTGCTGCACATGCGCCTCACACCGGTGCATTTGACACCTCAGCATCTTTCAGTGATGATCCATCCAAGTAATATTCCAGTTAAAATCTGTCGTGCCTCCAAGATGTATTTGTTGACTGTAAAATCAGGCTTAAATAAACACTTCTCTGTTTTTTACATATGATTTTATATGACTGTGTGTCTAAAGACTTGCTTGTTAAGTTAACTGGTAATTCTAAACTGAATTAGGTGCAGATGGATGGTTATATAATTTAAAGCTGTCCACTTTATAAAAAAGCTAGTGAACAATAACTTCAGTCAGCTGTTTTGCAGTGTGCTTGGCAACAACCAGTGGTGGTGATGTAGCTTTTACGACATGTCCTTTAATTCAAGCCTATACTCTTCCTCCCAAATGAGCACTAACTATGGAACATTATCCTATGGATGTCTGGTTGAGCTGGGTTATACAAATGTGATAAATGTACAGTCAATTTCCCAGATATTCCATATATTGTTTGTCACATTTATTATATAGCCTTTCAACATTAAGTCGTATTTCTTTACTGTATGAAGCAGCGTGGAAAAGCTTTCATTAGGTACCTTAACATCAAAAAGACTGAAAGGTTGAGTTCACTAACTATCGCTTGGAACCCAAAAAAGCATCAACAAGGAAACTCTGAGCTAAGGTCACTTAAGAATGATTAGTGTGCACAAAGAATGAACCTTGAGAAGAAGGGGAAAAAAGAAAACAGATAAATCTTGCTGCATATATCCAGCACTTGCATACTGGAGAGTAACAAGGTTACAGTTTTTACTTTCAAGGATGCTGTGAGTCATCAAAGGAAAACTGGCTTTACTGTAGGCCCTGTCACCCAGTGTAGCTGCTGGGCAATTTGTCAGCACCAGAATTTCTTTATTTGTCCTGTAAAAAAATATATATATATATACACGATACTACCCTGATATCATAGTTGCAAGGGAAATGTACTCCAAGTAAACTGATGTGTGATCACAGTACACGGACAACACATCTTTTACAGGAAAAGGCACAATAAAAAGACACATACACTTGGCACAACCATGTAGATAATCCTCTGAACATTCAGTCACTTCGCTATACATTTTAAGACAGCTTCAAGTATAGAGCAATCATAGTTTTAGAGTAAGGTGTGATTAGTCTATAACAACCAAACAGCTTAACATGATGGGATTATAGTGAACAACATGAGGGACCTATTAGGGAGATTTTAGAACGTGGACATAATTCCTGGGGCTGGAAAGTGTGATAATGTGCAAAAAGCAATGCTGACAGACAGTCTAAGATAAGTGGAGCCCCACAGTAATGTTTCTGCAATAATGCATATCATGGGTATATGTAGCAGAGCAGAAATACAGGTTGACAGCTCAGTAGGTGGAAGAAGGAATCTAGAATTCGTGTGGTTAATGTACAGAACCAGTGGGAATAAATTACTACATGAATAAGGTAGTCATACTGAGTGAGCTGAGGACGGTGCGTAAATAAAGGTAAATGTAAATGTGTAAAAAAGTGTTGTAAATATATTGGCATTTCAGATTTACATATTGTAATACGTTTTATTTTGTTCTGTTTATCTGAGCTTATTGAGTTTTCTGTCTGTGGTGCAGTGATGCAAGTTTGATTCTGGTTTCTTTAGTGAATTAATTAATATCAAGATACATGTTGCGGTATTTACAATGATAGAAAATGCTTCTGTTAATACAATAAACAGTATTTATAGCTAGTCTTTATTTCCTGTGATATTAGGTTAAAAAAAATTCACTTAAATGTAATAGCCTTTTAATTCATGTGAAGTATTCACATCAGCCTCATATTACTGGTGAACTCAAAATTACTGGGTTTTCTGGTTATAGAGTAAGATTTCCTTATTTCCATTATAGGGTTAAAGCACAAAAAAAGCCTTTGTGTAAATGGCGAATTTACACTTCAGGGGAAATTAATGTTAAAGGTCTACAGCCTGCAGTTGTACCACAATGAGCAAGTGATAAGATGCCTAACATAAAATTGCTTCCAGGTAATCATAGGTCTTCGAGCCAGAACCACCTGCAAGGTAATAGTCCATTCTCTTTTTCTTGGGAACAAGTTAATCTTGTTCCAAGTTAATCATGTGTGGATGCCACTCCAAGAGCATATCGAAATTACACTGACCATGTGGTAATAGTTAGGTTAAACTGAAGATATGGTTTAATACCTGCTGTGGCAGTTAAAATAAGTAAATAATGATGTTTGAAGTGAGCTAAAAATATTTCCTCTAGAAGTGTAAATGTCTCAAAATTGAGGGACACAATTTTTATTAGAAATTGAAGTGCTCGTGCTGTTAGTGGCTTTCGTGTTCGTGTTTTTTTTTAGATGAGATCTACAAGTTTACCTGTCGTGGTCCCTAAGTCCTCCTGAGCTGCCTGCCTCCAGGCTTTGTTTTCTCTCTGTCTCCCTCTCCTTTCTCTGTGCTTGTGTGTTCGTCTGTGTTCATGGGCGGGACTCATCATGGGTTCCTGCCTCTGGCTGAACACACCTGCAGCAATCAACCACCTGTTCCAGATGATCTCATCAGAAGGCCAGTACTTGAGGTGGTGGCTGAGATTCAATCTTTGCTGGATTGTTGAACTGTGCTGTTAGTAAAGCCCTGGCTCTTTAGTCTAGTGTTTTCCTTTGCAACTAATCTCAGTGTTCTTTCCTTCGCTTACAGACCTTCCGTGGATTTTTCCCTCCCTGGAGTGCTTGGAGAGACTACCTGAGCTGAGTGAGTGAGGAGAGTTTGGATTGCTTGGAAGCCCCTTTTCTGTGGATCCTTGGAGCCTCCGTTTCCCCCATCAAAACCTGTATATATCGCCCTGAGGTTTTTACTGTAAATAAATGCACAAAATTCAACCTGTCTGAGTCCTGCCATTGAGTCCATCCCGCCCCGTGTTCTTGATATTACCACTTTAACATTTGTTCTAGTAGGAAGTGCAGCTCAGGTGCAGGGTGTAATAGCCTTAGTTTCAGTCGTAACAAATGTTTTGAACAAATTTAGCGCCAGCACAAGTTCTTGTGCCAATTCATTCAGAGAATATTGGAAACAGAAACTTTGATCTGCTAGAAATGTAGCGCAAAAATTTCAACGATAAATTTCAGTCCTAAACAAAATATCACATAAAAATCCTGCGTTCCTGACAAAAAAAAGCTTAAAAATTCAAGATTTTTTTTTTTTATAAAAAAATTTGAGCTCATATTTTATTTTCATTGTTAACTTCTGAATAGAGAACATAGTATTGGAACATTAACTAAAAAAAATACTGATACTTATGATATCCTCAGTCACCCACTCAAGAAAACAATGAATGTTAAGTTAAATAACAAATTGTGAAAAATACAGTATGACATTGTTCTCACTCCATCTTGCTCAGCATGAGTAGATTTTCCATCTGCAGTATTGGCTTCCTGTCCGTAGAGCGCCTTACATAATGTTTCTGATAAGCTTTAACTGTCCCTGACATCCTCTCGCTGAGCTTTTCATATTACATGAGCATTAAACCTTAGGCACACCAGCCAATTTGACATGTATACATATTCTCTCTCCAGTGGTTATACTCTGTAAGATTACCTTCTACTTTCTGCCACCTGGATTGTTGATATCACAATAAAAGTCCTTTGGGGTATGGGCTTTATTCAATTTTGCCACCTAATTTCTTAAATCTGAGCTAGGATCCCTGTGGCTGTGTGGTAATACTCAGGCACTAGAACATTAAACTGTTTAGTTAAACTTGCTCTGCATGCCAAAGGGGTAATCCTATATTAGAGATGAGACAAAAAAAAAATCCCACAGACTCTGGCAAATACAGAAACCCTTTAGACTGTGACAGCAACATAATCGCTTCAGTAACCATTGGCTTATTTGTCTGCCTGGCCCATTTTGATTTACTGTGTGACAACTACCTCAAGCAATAAGAAAGAACCAGTGAGTCCCATCTGTTAAAAAAAAAAAAAAAAAGGAGTGGATGGGGGTGTAAAGAAATGCTCCTTAGATATGCCCACTCTCTATTGTGTTAATGTCTCCAAAGGAAAAAAGAAAGCAATAGCTGATATGTCTTTTGTTGACAGTTGCTCTGACATTAATACCGTTTTTGTACCTTTTCCATTATACAGAGTGTCCAAAAGAAAGGCATCTTTGTAAACTGGGATTATGGGCATCTGTTTGCACTTTGCAAACAGTGGCTGTTCATGAATTCAGAGCACTAACTCATCTGCTGTTTGTACTGTATACTCCAAGTATGACCTTCGCAGTGCACAACGGCCTTTACTGTGAACTCCCACTCTGCCTTACCTCTGTAACGACAGGGGAGTAAACCTCGCATTTGTCTCCAGCGTCCTCTGGCTGCTCTTAATGAACTGACGCTACTCTGGAAAAAAAAAAGTGTTAATTGTTTGTTTTTAAGCAAATTCGGAATTACAATAATATAATGCATGAAAAATATCACTTTACTCACCCCACAGGAGAAACAACAATAAAATTAAAAATTTTAATTTAGTTTGTTTGTAGAAGTTTGTAAAACCATAAGAAGCCTTTTCCCATTGCTGAAATATATTCTAGTAAAAAGCAGTACAATGAAATGATAGCTTTTATTGATTGTAAAGAATGCTTTAATTGCGACACACGGGTGTCTCTCATACGGGAGACAACGCGTGAAATAGCGCACGTGTCTAATTTTCACGTGAGACGACCCGGGTAGAAATACGACAGAAATGAAGGTAGAGATATGTGCACATTAGTGTGTTGTGCTGAAGATGATTTCACCACACAGTGGATGGTAAAACTCATTCGTCAAGTATTTCAGGATTTTCTGAATCCACTGCTGTGAATCCTCAAGCCTGCAGACAAGAAGGGGAAGAGTAACTATAAAAGAAAATTGGTCAAAACTTAACAGGGTTTCAGTGAAGGGCTATATTCAGTCAATACGCTCAATAAATGCTTTGGGCTGTTAAAGCTGGTATAGCTGAAAGGCTTAAATCAGCCAGACCAAACAACAAATAAATGTATCACTTACTCCAGTTTTAAACAAGTGGGTTGGGGAAATGAGCTGTCATTGAACATGTTGGTATTAGACTTGTATGGCTGGGACTTTTGCACAGCCATACAGTTTAAGGAAAAAAATTCTGCATACATGCTAGTAGCACAAAACGAACTAATGAAACGATGTGTCGACTTTCCTCCTCTTTTTAATGAGCTGTGCTTTTGGAACACCAACTGGATCACTAATTGTGTTTAAGGACGGATTCTTCTGCACACTTGTACCAGATGCACAATGCATCAAAGCCTGATGGGTGGCTTAAGTGAAGCCCTCATTTTTACTGTTTGAACAACACTGAATGTAATGTTGAAGACATGAGCCACCGTGGAGTATTGAAAATTTGGAGCGGCATTCCTCTTTTGCTGAGGTGTGTGGAAAGTGAAAAGACAAAGTTTAAAATTTTACACAGCTGCATTTTCAACAAAATATGCTTTTCGAAGCAATATGCATGCCCATATCCCTGACACAGTCCTGTATTACAGGAAAATCTTCGGTTTGAAAGAGTTGTATTTGTCTTGAACATAAAAAAAAATCTTGCAAGATTTGCATCTCATTTCACCAGAAACTTGTTTACTTGCTGTTGGTCTGGCACCTCTGGTATAGCAGGTACTCTTCGAATGTGTTAGGAGACTTGGGTCGTCAACCCAGAGTTTTGAGTTTTCTTTATTGTTGAACTTTGAGTTTGCCATTATTTATTGTTTCTAGTCTTTTGGTTTCTTTGTCAGAGTTGTGCCTTCTGTTTTCTGTTCTGTGTTCCATAGTTTCTGTCTCCCCTGTCTGCTGTATCCAAGTCCGCGTCTCTGTGTTATGTTTCCTGTTTTATTTTGAAGTCCATGTCTTATGTTAATGTGTCTGGTTTCGCTTCCTTTGTCTCGTTAGCCCTGATTTGTCCCAGCCGTGTTTCCCTCCTGTTACCCATTCCCTGATTGCTCTCTCCGTGTATTTAAGCCTTGTGTT
>VUQR01009857.1:0-12295 GCA_015108515.1 Hemichromis elongatus | reverse complement strand
CTGACGAAGCCTCTCATTGTCTGCTTTTAGCTGTGCAATCAAGTCCCTGAGTTCCTGTAACTCTTCCTCCATCTCTGTAACACAGAGGTAAAATCCCACACAATGTAGCTGCTGCTTTAGTACACTGTAGCGGCCCCGCAGTAAAGCTACTGACCGCCCACTAAGGCCCACACGTCCGATTAAACGGCGTCACTTGATTTATTAACAGAGGGGCTCATAGGAGGCTTCTACAGCTACAACCGGTCACGAGGGAGGTTCCAGGAAAATAATCCGCGGGTGATCTCTGCAACACCGGGAGAAGTCAGGTGACCAAAAACCCGGAAGGAGATGACGGCAGGTAAGCGAGTCAGGAATGCTCAAACAGCTGCCACTATTTATACTAGCGCCCCCTAATGGGCGTGACTAAGTGGGATCAGCTGGTGCTCTAGCTTTCATCCTGCTACATTAGCTTGTCACGTTATGTTGTTATTTAGCCATCTCTTGTCAGCAGTCCAGAGATGGGAGGGTCACATATCTGATCTGATCTGACGATAACTAATTGGAACGACATTAAGATTAAGTATGTTCATGTAGGATTTCTAGTGTTTGAACCCTAACTTCAGTTCAGGAGTGAGGCTTAAGGTGAGGAAGAGGAGGATGTTGGAGAAGGCGGGAGTAGTTATGGAGGAGGAAAAAAAGAAAGAGATCATGAAAATATGAATGTAAAAATTTTAAATGGTAAAAAATTTTTTAAAACAGATGTTTGTGCTTTTAAAAATTCAAGTAAGTTCTGATTGTTATGCTAATTATCTGATGCTAGTATCCATTATTTTTTGTTTTCTTGCAATATATCCGAAACAGGAAAGTGAAAACTCCACAGCAGAATAGTGAGTGGATGTGATCACTACCAATATGGCGGACAGCTCTAGAGTGACGGGCACGTGACGTCACGTGCAAAACCTCTATAAACCAAAGTCTACAAGGAACGTTTCCAACACCTTGTTGAAGTTGTGCCATGATAAATGAAGTAAAAACTGGGTCCAACCTGGTACTAGCAAGATGTAAGTAATCAAGTGATCAGTGAGTATATCTTCAGTTATCAGTAAAGTTTCAGATTTTGAAGAACTCTCTGTATAGGTGACGAGGTGTGACTCTTTAGATACAGATGGTGTCTCCCTCTCCAGTTTTAGTATTCCACTGTTAATAAATAAAGTATAGAGTGTTTAAATTGTGGATCACTGTCAGTAAAATATAGAGCAAAAATGACACAAGTCAGGTCCTTTCTAAACAATCATCAACTTCTTAAAGTGTCATATAGCATGTTACTAGGCAAGCTGATACTTCTGCTGTGATGGATCTGATTAAGCATGAAACACCTGACAGCATGTGGAAGAAAGATGCTGTTACCATGCCGCCATTTTTAATTCAGTATGTGTTTTAAGACCAAAAAACACCTGTCGGCATAGGGCTGTATTTGCTTTGATTACCCTCCAACAGCAGTCCCGGGTGCCAAAGATGAATTCAGAAAGTTGCCGTGCCAGCATTCAAGCAAAGACACCGGAAACCCACACGGCTAAAGTAAAGAAAAAACAGTCTTATCTTCAGATCACCTGAAATTACCAGAAACGACTTGTGTGCGAAAGATTCATTTTTTGCAGTGTTAACAGGTGCAGAAGACCTGGTTAAAATGGCTTTTTTAATGTGTTCTTTATAAATGTCAAATGAAAGTTTTGAGCTCACGAGAACAAAAGTTTGTTTTATAAAAGATTAAGCGGGCTTTCTGTTCTGGAAAGGTTTAAAGGCTGGCAACAGTTAAATTAGTTAAATTGTTCAATGTAAGTTTCCATTTGGCCCATTTCATGGGTCAGAATCTGAATTTAATATTAGAAAATAATATTCATTTTGATATTATTGTGATATCAATGTTTAAAAGGGACAAAATGTGGGTCACACCCTTCCAGCTAGTATGTAGCAATATACATGAATAATGTGCAAAATGTAATACAAAAAGTCAACAATGAGACACAGCCAGAGGGCACGGAGAACAGTGGATGACAAAAATTTGCCAAGAAATTGTCAAGAACAAACAAAAGCAGACCAAGAATGTAAGGCAGCGCTGACATGTTGCTAACTTGGAGCATGAGACAGCCATATGGGTGAGGTATTTTGTTTTCTCTGTCATGCTTTCTTAGCAACGACTAGACTTTTGATTTCAAAGGGAACCTTATGTTGGCAAATCATATTTAGAGCTGCAATATGTTTCTCTGAACCGCAGTTATTTATCTGTGCACACGTCTCGGTGTGTTAACAAATCATTAGCAGTGGCCTGAGGTGGTCCGCGAAGACCGTTTTCTGAATGTTCCAACATGCATCTCCTGCAGCCAGAATGAAACAAATCAAGGAAACATTTATCTCAGTACAATAATGAGTAATAATGATCATAATTAATCAAATACTGTTCAAGTCAAGTCACTTCCCACATTGCGAATGACCCCAGTGCTTTATGTGTCAAAATGACAGATTCTACATTTTATATTTTTAAGCAGGTAGGCTAGGAGGGTTTATCCAAGTGCTAAAGTTGTCATTCTTTCTTTTAATAAGGTATTAAAATAAAATATTGCAGACAGTAAATCATATAAGTTATAAGAAAATTACATTTAGGCCAGTGCTTGAACTTGGCCCAGTATATTCTATACACCGGACCAACTTTATATCTTCTCTGGGATATTTTAGGGCACATGGGAGTTTGTCCAACCAGTCTGCATGTGTTTTTTGTAGACTTGGAGAAAGCTCTCGAGTGTGTTCCTATGGTGGTGGTGGTGGTGGTTTTGGGGTAGGGGCTCCCTGACTATCTGGTCCCTGTACAACTGTAGTAAGATCTTGGTTTGCATAGCCAGCAATAAGTCAGAAATAAGAAGAGTCAACACTAAAAGTTTAAAATATCATATAAATACATACAAAACAAAAATAAAGAAATAAACAAGTAAGATATATAAAATATTGCTGCAAATATATAGAAAAAAAACATTAAACATTACTTAGAGAGGCACATATTGTAGCAGTTGTTAGTTTACACACATAAGGGGTTTACATTAATAAAATATATCAGTGCATTCGTTTCCTGCTCTTTACTTTATCTTATACTGTAAGTTATGGACCTTACAGTATTCTGGAGAAAACACTATCAAATGACCCTCTATATGCAAGCACATTGGAACAGTAGGAAGGAAGAACTTCCTTTAAACAGGAAGAAACTTGTGACTGGACAGGGAAGGGCAGCCACATCTGTTCAGGGGGTTCATGAGAAAAAGGGGGAAGAAAAAGAGAGCATAGGGAGACAGGACAAAACACAAACTAAGGGAGAGAGGTGGAAGCCGGAGGCATTCGGCCATTTGGGAGGGAGTCATATGAGAGTTTCCACATTGGAATGAGCCACTTGAGGCTTTTGACTAGGATTTACACCTCCTAGTTGAGGTGCTTGGGTACTTGAGGGCTCCTCCAGGGTAGATTCAGGAAATGCTAGAAAGATTACGTCTCCAAACTGGCTTAGTGTCCTCTCAGAAGAGTTAAAAGAGATGGCTGGGAAGATATATGTTTGGGCATCTCCGCTTAGACTGCTGCACCTGCAACCCAGAAACAGATAAGTAGCAGGGGATGGATGGATGTTTTATAGGTCTATTTGAACCTGCCCGTTATCAAACAGCAGGCATATTGGTTCCCAAGGAACCAAAGTAAACCATTGTTCTTAAAGCAATAACCACAAATCCTAAAATTTAGCTGTCATTTTTATTCCATGTTTATTTTTGTTTCTTTTGATAAATGATGGCTGAAAATGACAAGTAGCTACCACAGTCAATTCAGCCAGCAGAAACAGACCACTGCTCTGTCAAAACCAAGATAAATTTCTGCAGCTGTGTGCATTTAATATATGCACATACAAGTCGGGCATGTTGACACAGTGTTCTATACCATTTGTTTTTTCTGTGAAACATAGCTGTTAAATAAAAATTATTTTTTGGTTCATTACAGATAAATGAAAAAGAAAGTGGCAAGTCAGTTCACATGACCTCTGATTAAGTTGTCAGTAATCACTCTCAACAAAGTCAGGCATATCCTGGGAAAGCTAAACACGCTAAAACAATAAAGTGATAAGCAGTTAGCCGCACTGCTGTATCCTGTCTGTCACCATGCTGGCAGGGCTTGCTTACGCTTGGAATTCATAAAATCACACTAATGCAGACACATCGTGAGTGTAAGCCTAAAGATATGTCTTCAATATGAAAGCGTAAATTGCCAAACATCTGTGATAACATTTGAAAGGCATCGTATTTTACAATTTGGAAAGCATAATAGGAACCTTGTTTTAAACAAGAGAATGAGAGCCTGTGAGGGAACAGCATGTGCATTGCCATGTAATTCAGTTTTTGGAGTATTTATACATGCTATATACTACCTTTAACTTTTTCAAGTACTCTACTCCATTCATTACCACTGAGAATACACCTTTCTTCGAGTCATGCACTTAAACACAGGATTTGTAACCAAAGGGTACCTGAATGTGATGAGAGTAGAGTGACTGCTTGTGTTAAAATGTTTGACTTTGGGGGTTTTTTCTGTCTCCCACATCTGGTAGGTGTAATAAAAAGGCGAGTTTCTACACAACTGTTATAATGTGGATGCACAAATGTAACAAAGAGTTTGCACTCTAAATTTGGTGGTAATTTAAAGCTCTTTTTAAATTTCAGACAAAAAAAACAAAACACAAAAAACTAAAAATGTTGCTTACTAAATGACTCACACAATGGCTACACTGAACTCATAACCATTTGACAAGCAGCACTGACACTATCCAGAACAAGGAGAGATTAAAGGAAAGAATCCTGCCATGCAATAGCACTACATAAAAAACAAAGCGGGAGTTGAACCTTGCAATTAAAAATCAGATGCCTTACCACCAACAACAGCAGCACGTTATTATCAGTGGAGGACAGTGGTGGTAATTTAACCTGACTTAACTGACAGCTAATGTTTAATGGATATGAAAAAAAAAAATCTCTAAATGTTTCATGTTATTATAAGAAGAAAAAAAAACCCCAAACCAACCACAAAATGATGGCCAATAATGCAGTGATTTCATAACTGCAGTGGCATGTCGGCTCTCTGCTCTCAGAATTGACCAAATAAGGGTATGCAGGGCATACATAAAAATGCCAAAACCAAGTGGCTGGCATGCTATAGAGGAACATCTGTGCCAAGAATGTCAGAAAGTCCTGAGGTCCTCCCCCGAGGGTGGTTGAGAATGACCAAACAAGATTCTGTGGGACTTCAACCGAATAGACGGACTGAAACTGATCGTAGAACAAAGCAGAGGTGGACAAGTAGAGGATATATATAGGATATATATATATTGATATAACCAAGTGATAGCAACATCAGGAAGAAGGAACTTGAGAAATACCAAGGACTGAGGGAGGAGCTTGTGAAGGTGAAGGCAACAGTGGCCGCTGTGGTAATAGGAGAACCTGGGGCAGTGACCCCAAACTGGGCAATTGGCTCCAACAAATCCCAGGAAAGACATCCAAGAAGTGTCCAAAAGAACACAGTCCTAGGAACAGAAAAGATACTATGTAGGACTCTATCTATGCATATGAACTCATATGTGTGTGCATGTGTGTTCATCAGAGTGATGTCTTTGAAAAGAAACTTTACAGATGTCTTGTTGTTTTGGCAAGTTGGGAAGAAGTTGGAACTGGTTGTGTCCAGGGTGGGATGGGTCTGCTCATTTCCTGATTCTAGATTTTTACAAATCATGACTTGAGGATAAGTTGACATAAGACAGAAGAAGATTCAGGTAACATATTGTAGCTACCCGATGGGGCGGTATCTACAGACAAGTTTGTGTCAAAGAGCTCCAAGAGTCATGGGACTGTCTATTTTCAATTTCAAGTGTTTTTGTTAGCAGTGATGTCATTAACACGCAAGACAGACTCTGCTCAGTGTTCAGGCTTGGTGTGAGCTAATGCTAAGTAAAGCGGGTTTCCTGCAATTTCCCGATCTGTGAAGCACATGATTCGCAACTAACAAATTAAAGCATCTGCTTTACAATCTTCGTGCAAGTTCACATTGCTTAAATATTAAACTTTAAAACAAGCTAGTCTGTTATTTCTCTTGCAAAGAAATATACAACGGCAGACCATGAGGCAGCTGCTTATTATTATGAGCATCGTCTGCCACTGGTCAAACAAGCTGTTCTGTAGATATTAGGCAAATGTTTTCCATGGTGCTTCAGACAGATAACAGAACAAAAGGTTGGACTGCCAACAAGCAAGGCACTGTTTTCTGTGTGAAAAACTAACTTGTAGGAATTTGTAACTTAGCAGACAGCCACATAAAAAAATAATGACAGCTTTATTTATTGTTGTCACCTGTTTCAGGTCCAGTTCATGGCTCAGGCTTTATTTCCATTAACCAGACACCAAGTAATGATAAGAAGAGAGAAATAAAACAGTCTTATTTCTGAAATCAACTCAAGGAATATTGCTAAATAGAAATACAATGAATTTAAAACCCTTTTCAGCGGTAACATATTTGTGTCAGTGCTAATAATATAAACCTCCACAATACAGATAGTTTCTGTACAAGCTCTGTGGTATTAACCAGCGTTCATTATGGTCCACCAACACACACACAACTGACCCCCATGCTCTTTTGTAAACTCCCTTTGTAAACAGTGTCGAGCAACTCTCACTGGTAAAAACACAACAAACTGAATTCTTATCTGAAGATTATATCTCAACTTTATATTTACTCTAATATAATCTCATGATATTTAGTCAATAACAACTAGACGAAAATTAAAATATTTAGAGGCCTAAATTATCACTAAAAGCAAGAAAAAAAAACTGAAATGGAATTGCTAGAAATAAATGACATTTCAGCCAGAAAGCACAATTAATTTAACGGTTAAATACATAAATAAAAAGTGGACGGTAGCATCCTTTAGTGGTTGTTTGGTAACTGAGTACAAGTAGTTGCGCCAACCAACTGTTTACCCAGAGGTTGAACATGCAGCATCCTCAACCTCTGAGCAACATTTTCAAACAAACAAATGCCTGCGATCACTCTTACACTGGCAGAGGTTTGCAAGTAACTACTACCTAATTAACAAACAGACAGATTGCCAGCATGTTGCAATTAATCTGAGTCAGTATGTGCCAATGAGCACAACTCATCTCTTTAACATAGGAGATTTGACTCAGCTGATTGCCATCTGGTTGTATTCTGGTTATATTTCTATATAAAAGTCAGGTTTTTGAATGCTTCTGCCATTTAGCAGTTAAATTGCTGTTCTGCTCCAAATATGTCAGTATTTGTGGAGTAAATTCAGTTATAAAGACTACTTATGCCACCAAAAGTCTTTTGGTCAAAGTTCACTGAACGTGATACGCTTACCGGTATAAATAAAGATTATAAATCTTTATCAGTACAAATAATAATGTATGTTTTTCATATATGCAGAACCATTCAGTATACTAAATATACTAATTATATTTATATATACTAAATATTATAAATATACTATACTAATATACTAAATATATATATGTATATAAAGCTTTGCAGTTTTCCTGGTCCTTGTAAAAGTAAATGTTAACTTTAAGTCAACTAGAGAACCTGATGTATTTTCCAGGGGTAACATTAAGGCTGCTGATGAACTAGGAAGCCAGAAACATGAGGTCACATTCAAATAAACTTCCCTTGTCATATGTCTCTGTCACAAATGCACAATGGGACAACAGAAACCCAGTGTTTATTTCACTTCTTTGCAATAAATCACTTGTGCTTTCACATTTTTCTGGCGGTGAATGTGTCATTTATTTTATTTATTTTTTTATTTTTTTTCTGAGAAACAGCCCTACAAAAATGCAAAGTGCACAGGGGGCTACTAGTCTGTTTAGACGTGAAGTAACATGCAACTGCTTTCTTGGTTAATGATCCTCCAGATGGTCTGTGCAAGGATCCAGCTGTTGATCTATCTGAGCTGCTGTGAAAAACTTAAAGAAATGTTGCTCTATGCTAAATACCTAATGTGTACTGTACACTGATTAACGTGATTTTGACCATGGCATGGTTGTTGGTGCCATTGTGGTCTAATTATTTCAGATATTTCTGATCTACTGGTACTTCCCTGCTTAACCATATTTTATCTCTTACAGAGTGGTGTGAAAAAGATAAAATATTTCGCGAGCACGAGTTCTCTGGGAGAAATTGCCCTTATGATACCAGAGGTCAGAATGGGGAAACTGTTCTGAGCTGATAAAAAAGCAAAATGAACTCAAATAACCACTCATTACACCCAATATATGCAAAACAGCATCTCTGAACGCACAACATGTTAGACCTTAGATAATAGATGGGCAGAGTGTGCCACTTCTGTCAGCTAAGAACAGGAAACTGAGGCTACAGTTCACACAGGTCCCCAGAAGTGGATAAATGTTGACTCTGCGGAGTCAGAATTAGGTGTAAAGAACATGAAGGCATGGATCCATCCCACACTGAATGAATGATTCAAGCTGCTGCTGGTGGTGTAATAGTGTGAGTGATGTTTTCTTGGCACACTTTGGGCCCCTTAGTACTATCTGAGCATCATTTAAAGCCTACATGAGTATTGGTACCGACCATGTGCATCCCTTTATGGCCACAGTGTATTCATCTTCTGATGACTGCTTCTGGAAGGATAACGCATCATGTCACAAAGCTCACATCACCTAAAACTGCTTCTTTTTTCTTTTTTTTTTACTTAACTGTGAGTCCACTGTGCTAGGTCACCAAAGTCACCAGATCTCAATTCAGTGGCACACCTTTGGGTGGAAAAGGAGATTCACATCATAGATGTGCAGCTGACAAATCTGCAGCAACTGTGTGATATTGTCATGTCAATATGGACCAAAGTATCTGAGGAACGTTTCAAGCACTTTGTTGAATATATGCCTTGAAAGATTAAAGGCACTCTAAAGGTACCCCAATGCTAGCATAGGTAATAAACTGGCAGGTGAGTTCACTAATTGAACAGACCTACACCTTACTGCCAAATGCATGAGAACTACAGTTCCTTAGATTACCCTTTTGATATGTCTGAACTAGTTTTCATTGTGTTTACACACTATTAACATGGATTTCGCCTGTAAATACAGGGTGGACTAAAATCAAAAAGTACAGACAAAGTGAAAACAAGGTGTCAGGTTAAGTGCCTGCAGATCGATGCTTTTTGATATAACAGAGAAAAAAAAGTTCTGTGCAAATATTAAACAGTAGTTAATCTATCATACTGCATGCCACTGAGTGACTGTGTTTATCCGCTTTCACTGCATCTCAGCCGTGAAAAGAAACTAATGACAGTTAAAATCATGTTAAAAAGAACAAATTTCAAACTCATAAACGTTTACAGCAAAATCATCAGCCGAATGAAAAACAGTGTGCGATGGACAAAACTACATGCGATAAAAATGATCACTGAAACTCGATAACAACACTTGATTAAACCTAAATGGCAGCCCACATGCACAAACACACAAAAAACAATTATCTTTGTCACAAAACTGACAAACAAACTCAGGTTACAGTAGATTTTACTAGTAAATACTACAGCACTGTCAGCACTGTGGAGATTCACATCTGGATAGCATCAAAAAGACTAAATCAGTCCTAAATTTCAGGGTCAAGTTGGCACCAAGTGCACCAGATGATCCCATTTGTTTGAGAGTTTGGCTTCTCAGAAGTTCACTGGAGACATCCGAGCTGGTTTGGCGGACCAATGTGGCCGGTACGCAGTCGAATAACAACCAGCAACAGGACTTTTAAGTGTTGACAAACAAGAATGAAGCATTGTGCTCATGATTTCACTTGAAGAAAGACTTGATTGGACTATAGATATATAATATCACAGCCTGACATGAGCACACTGACACACTACTAACACAACAATTTCATTTATTGGCAAATGTGCACCTCTGGGCAAGCGCTCGGTTAGGCATTTATTTGAAATTTTCATCTTGTTCCAGGAAGTGTAAGGGACACATTTCTTTTATTTCTTTTTTAGACTTTTTAACATTTTTCATTGCAGCTACTCTGTCACAACGTTTTGGAGTCAGAGGTCAAGGTGTCAGTCAGACGAGTGTTGACTTGAGCAGATCACACACTGGCCCAGCGAGAGCGTTGGAAATGCACATTACCCTTGAAGACAAAACAGTGCTGCTAATCCTTGAGTCTAACTTTTTTTTTCTTTCAAAATATTTTTTAATTTTGGAAACAAATATTTCAAATCGGACGCAGCTTCCAGCACTAAGATCTGGAGTGATCATTTCCCTAAACTCAGCCATAAAGCGCTTAAATCCCACTTCACTGCTCTCGTCCAAGCATTAGCTTTGTTGATTTATGGTGCAGGCCAAGTGGTGGAGCAATACAACACATGCTGCATATCATAATCAAAAGGTTTAGCTTTCCCAGAACACACTAACACGGAATTATTGCTCAAAACTGCAAAAAAGAAGGGCGCTGACATCAATGTAACAACCGAACGACGAGTTTGTTCAAAGCATTATGGAAAATACATTTTTTAAAATGTATGAAAATCGACTGGCCAAGAAGAGAGATAATGCTGCAGCACTCCTACTAATGGTTGCCAGCTGTAATCTCTGAGTTTACAGCTATTAGTGCGATATAAGACTTTACTCTAGGACTTGTCATTCCCATCACATTTTATTGATTATTCTGCAGTAACAATGAGGCAAAAACAATGTAAGCACAGATGAAAACACTTTGCCGCAAGCTGGATTCCAATAAAACCAGTTCGTTTCGTAAAACAAAACAACAAAACAAATGTTGTGCCATTACGTTTGCCATTACTAAAATCATAGGCCACAGTTTGACACGTATCAATCAATCTAGACTCAACTGAAAGAAAAAAGGAAGCCACGGTTCATTGACTTTTTAGGGAAGTTTTTTTTTTTTTCCACACTTTGAACATGAGCAGGAAATTACTCTCACATGGATGCCGTGTTTGCCACATTCTGTCAGAAGATCATTCTTGGTATTGACAACAACATCTCTTTTGGAGGAACTTCTCGTAATCTTGCTGGAACGCCGCGCCAGTTTCAGAGATGCGTGTATCTGCATAATAAACACGAACCAACCACAAGAATATTACTGAACAAGCAAAAGTCATACCAAAATAAACACTACATAAACACTACAGGATTTCCCCATTAATTGAAACCATCTGCCATAACATCCTGCAAAAAAAGATGAACCCTCTGACAACATCTCTATGTCTAATGCACTGGTGACATGTTTTGCACACTTAAAATAAAGCACAACGCACATGCTGGGGGACTAACTCTTAGCATTTGTTTAAGCAACACTGTCACGTTATCAGAAATTATTACACGGCACAATTGTGATATCTTCATTTGCTTGTGAGCACAATTTTTCTTTAATCTGAGGACGCCGGGATACAAAATCTTCCTTGTTTTTCTTAAAGAAAATAAAATAAAATACAGCTCTGTCCCTATACATCTCAATTTCATTCATGGAAACAGTGTTTTTATAATAAAATTCAGATGTGCAGTCTGGCGCCAAGCTTTTGAACAGCCTACTACATGTGACCTAATACTGCAAACATTTGGCCAAGTGAAAGGTAACATGGTGTCTCATAAAATGTTGATAAATGTCGATGGTACTTACAATGAGGAAATGGGAATGAGGCATTAGCTGTCATGATCCTGGGTCAGTGACCCAGTGTTTTGTGTTTCTTTTCCACCCTCTTGTGTTTATCTTTATTTTGTATTAGTAGGAGGGTTGGATTTTGTGTTTAGTGTCCTCCCTTCTGTGCCCTCTTTGTGTCCTTATGTTTTGTGTGTAAAACAGTTTGTGTTTGCTGTTTTACTTTGAAGGCCTGTGTCTCGTCGCGTCTAATTAGTATCAGCTGTGCCTCCCTCCTGTGTGTGATTCCCTCGTTACCCGGCGTGTATTTATTGTGTGTGTCTGCCTGTGGTCCTTGTCGCGTCGTCTGCTTAACTGAGTGTTCCCCTGCATTATTCCGTGTGTTTCCATGTCTCTCTGCCCCGCCGTTCTGTGAGTTCCTCAGCATCTCATGTATGTAGGTTGTCTCTTAGTTTTTCCCAGTTTAGGTTTATGTTTAGTTTCGCTCCTGCCTTTGTTTACCTGTGCACTGTTAATAAACTCACTCGCACCTCCTACAACGGTCTGCATTTGGATCCTTCCTCCCACACCACACGACTGCTGCCCCAGCCGTGAC